>JAIGNY010003929.1:340000-422585 GCA_020152595.1 Chiridota heheva | reverse complement strand
TTTTATGTGAACGTTATCAAGTTGTGTTTGGTTTTTTCTTCCCAAATCCGACATTTTCGTGGTATATTACTAATTGTTCACGTATAACAAGGTTGAATTAAGCCAATTTTGCTAGTCCATTTGTATTGTTTTCTGTTAACCTAGTTTCGTAAATACTTAGGTATGTTTGTTGCACTCAAAGACTATAGTTTGTTTTCATAAAAAAAAGTAATAAAAAAAATCATCGCCAAAAATTTGTCTGACTTTTCACACTATTGTCTAACAGTCAGCGTTATGTTTTACCGATTGGTAATCAAGTATGAAAGTGTCATTGTTGTTTGTTATCAAAAGTGTGATTAACCAGGTAGTCAAATTACTGTTAGCGGGTGGGTGATATGAAGTCATGCACGATGGGTGTATGATTTCATTACCGGGATTAGCAATTAGTGGGATTGTTCAGAGCATGGAAGTAGAAGAGACCATGTTCAGAGCAGGGAGTTGGCATTAGAAGCCAACTCCCTGTTCAGAGGAATAATTCTTGTGTTGATGTTAGATAAGTTGATTTTATGTGAAAGCACACATTTGATTCTGGGGACTTTCAAAATAGGTATTTTGTTTGTTTAGGGGAAATTTGTATTTGTTTTCTTCTTTCAGAGGAATAAATCTTAAAGAGGTATGGGAGGTCAAAGTTTAAGGTGACATACCGTGGTCACTTTATCTTGTGAGAAGTATTTATTATTATTTTCTTTAATATAATGTATCTTAGAGTAAATGCGTGGGAGCATTTATTTTGTGTGGGGAGGGGGGTAGTGTAACGAAAAATACATCTCCTAATTCCAGCCCTCTATGTACACCAAGGATGTAATATGCCTCTGGCCCGATGACCATAAGTAATTCCTAGGTACCGTTCTTTTTGAGGTATATTATCCGTCGCCTCGTGTGTGCGAGTCTCTGGTCTTTTTGGTAACGATTGCGTCAACACCGTTGAGATTACATTAAACTGTTTAATAAGTCGAGGCATTTTAAAAGTTATATTTACGAGTGAATTAAGTTAATTTATGAAATCTGAGTGATTTATACGTTGGAAGGACCTGCGGATATATCAATTTTATACGCGTGAGTATAATTGTTTGTTTGGGTAATTCCCAGAGTTGACGGGGTAAAACCGACCCCAAAAAATAAAAAATGGAACGTAAAGGTCGGGAGAATTGGTAATAACCACTCCAGATAATTGTTTTAAACTGACCAAATTGGGTGTTCGAGAGTCTGTCGGTTGGTTTGTTTGTTTGTAAGTGCGGCGGTATATGCGGGTGAAAAGCCAAAATTCACACCAATACGAGTTCCACGAGAGACAGGGTCCATATAAAGTAAATTAAGAGTTTCCATACATGGAATACAGAGTCTCCATATATGGAATGCAGAATCCATAAGTTAACAAATATATTCCATATATGGATCAGTCATATTTCCATGGAGTAACCATATCTCCATACATCTATGGATCGGGAGTATCCATATGTGCCGATGTATAAATTTTCATTAAGATGTCTTGATTGAGTTTCATATGTTGAGAATATACCAGTGAAGGACCAACACCAATTGTCGTATCTTATTTATATACTAGATTGTCACCACCTTGCGCATTTATTAGGGGCACCATAACCCCCATCAATCTCGACCCCCCAGTACTCGGTCGGCGTTACAGTATTTACCGTTTGCCCCTCCTGGAATCGACAGCTGAATACGCCACTGTCTCTCCACTCAATTGATTAAGGCTGGACACTATTTGAATGTTGAATTTTCATACATTTAAAAGTATTTTCTTTTTGGTGAAATGTTGCAAATATTATTCAAACATTTTGTTTTGGTCTATAGTGCTCCTTAAATTAAGCGCTTAGTTAATTCAGATTGTTGTTAAGAGAAAAAACAGTTGGAATAATTCAGCGTAGCAAAGAGCTAAATATTTTCAGTGTTTTCAGGTTGTGATTTTTGATTATTTGTAATGGGGACTTCAAAGAAATTATACAAATGTCTGTTAATAAAAAAAAATACAAGTTAAAAACTGCAGAATATCATGGATTAAGGAACCACTGCGTTGTTAATAATGTATCATGGATGTTGAATAATAAAGAATATAGGCCTAAAATTAGGTTCATAAAAGCAGTACAAATTTTCACGAAAGACTCAATGAGTTTCGTCCAGGATTGTAGAGTCCATACAAGTAAGGAATACTTAGTGATCCCGCTAAGGTTAAAGATTAAGGCAATCATTTCTCTAGCACGAATATTCATGCCCAAATAAACCAGTGACCAAATCGTACGTAACAAATTGAATTGCTATGATTATGTCAATCTTGATCAAACTAAAAATACATTTTTTTTGTCATTTTTACCGTGTGCAAGTCTTCAGAATCACCTTGTTTAATGTTATTAGTAGTCAGTGATATCAAAATCACAGGGCAAGGGGGTAAGGGGTGGGGGCACTGTCCCTTGTCCTTTATAGTAAGTGATGAAAAAAACCCATACAAAAGTGTACATTTGTAAAAGTGGGAGGCCCCCTTGCTCCCCAGAATTCCGCATATGTGCTCAAATCATATGTGTTTAGGAACTGAGGAACCGGGGCAAGGTGGCGCGTCCCCCCACTTTTCCGAAAACTAAGAGTGCCCTTTTTTGAAAAGAATAACTAATTGGGTATTACTCTGCAAGCCCAAAAATGTAAACGTCCAGAGAAAAGGCTAATCAAACTATTTTGGAGAGGAATAAAAAATATATTAAAAAACTAAGTAATAGTAGATAATGGATATGTCTTAAATATAAGTATGACCAAACTTGACGAGATGTGCTTCAAAAAACGTTTCATGGGGAACTATTTTTGTTTTCGATTTTTGGTACAAAAAGAATCTCTTTCTTTATAAGTTTCAATAGCACAATAAATAAGCCCGTGTCACCTTTAGCCGAAGCCAAAACCATCTTACAGGTAGCAAATATTGCCCTAAAAAGACTAAAATGTTCAATTTTCTTGCACTTTGTGCGCATACACTATTCTGAAATTCCCTGAAAGACAAAGTTGGGGGTTCAACAACCCTACTTATTGTACTTTTTCATATCTAAAAGGCAATTACCTCTGCCTACCTTAAGTTTGTTTTCCAAGCTTGTAATCTGTAAAATCTCTTTAAAGTAGGGCTTTATAGAGTGTACGAGCAACCCCAAATTTTATTAGAGGAGCCTTTGAAATGGGCCGTGTAGGGCAAAACCTAATATTTGGACCCGGGTCATTGTCATGACATAAACTGACATGCCCTCTCCCATCTTCTTTGTAAAGATTCAAAGTTACTTCTTTACAGAGATACAAAAGTGTTATTCAAAATATCAAAATATAACCGAAGTCCCCTTATTATAATTGATCTTTAAATCAGTGTATTGACAGATTGCAGAAAGTAACACAAACATCAGGTAAAATAACACAAATTTCACCCGTGGAGCGCCTTTAGTTTGGGTTTAACTCTGCCAATGACTCGATGAAGACTGGGTGTGAATTTTGACCATCTGGTCTAACTTATACTGATATACCAATTCAATTTATTCTCAACAGAAAAAATTATGGCCTGAATGATAATCTAAGTACTCGACCCCTTATTTGCTTTTTACATTTTAGCATTAAACATATTCCGATTCATGACACATACAATTGGCTAATCATGATCTGTACGTCCAAGTCCTCCCGATTTCAAGAATTTTGATCTATAAATTTCCCAATTTTTGTAGATTTTGGTATAAATTTGTTCTATTTTACCAAATTTTAAACCAAAAAATATCTTGAATTTTTTAAGCTCTTAAAGAAACAACAACAATAACAGAGAAATGAGTCACCAGTAATATTCGGACCGATAAAAGTTTGGACATTTTTTGGTGGGAGGGGGAGGGGGACGGTTCATCTTATGCTAATGCTGTGCTACATGCTTAAAAAGTACAATAGTTGGAGAGTGCCCTCAGACCCTGTTCCCTCCCTCCCTCTTCCCCCTCCCCTTTCTCTTCCCCTCCCCCAGATTCAAACATCTTCCGCCGTCTCTGATCGCTGTCTTTTTGCGAAGAAACCAAAACATAAAGGTATAACCATAGGCTATTAATTATCCTGCCATTTTTTCCAATACCATGTTTTGTCCCGACGAAATAGTCAACATTTCTTCTATGGGACTAACCCCCTATAATAGAAATCAATGATTATTTCAAACTAAAAATTTCGCAAAACTATTCATACAACAATTTTCTTTCCATCAGTCAAATGTGTTTCCAAAAACTAAAACGTATAGCATTCCTCCCTTTGGCAGTTTGGCACCCACTACGAACGGTAAAAATAAGCTGTTGCACATATTCAGCTTCTCATATTATTATTATAAACCTTGGGACAAATTTCCCTGGTAGACATCTATGCCCTGTGAAAGGAAAACAAAACCTTCTGGGGGACAGAATATCCTAGGAAATTATGTCCGGCGGATTTATTCTTCTAGGACATTTTGTCCTGGGGTGCATTTTCTCCTGGGAGACAAAATCTCCTGGTACACCGGCTGATTAGTATTAAGGTGGGCATTGTGCAACTGTACCCCGACAATTTACGATATAAAAAAAATTGCAATAAAGATTTGTACAGAGCTTTTTAAAGACTATTACAGTTGTACAAACTGTACAAGTTTTTAAGTAAATATGTTTCATAGCTTCAAATGATATGTATTAGTGCAACAAGAAATAAAGAGTATAGCCAATTTGTTCTAATTGGGACATTTCACTCCACCAATGCTCAACGCTTGCTTTCCCCAATGTTCCACTTCCCTAAGGCTCTTTCCCCAATGATCCCTTCCCCCGTAAATTCCTCCCAATTACCCCCCCCCCCCCAACACTCCCAACCCAACGTCTCTCCTTGCCCAATGACCCCAAACTACCAAAGGACTACCAAACTTCTAAATAGTTTGCAAGGCATTATAGTTGAGAGCCCCGCATCCCGCACCAAACTTTTTCACTCTTGGCTTTCCAATTAATTCATGCTCCAGGTCTAAAAATTTGATTTTACCATACACGCTTTGCTTACCACTGAATGTTCAAAAAAGGATGGTGGAATTTTGAACAGTTCCTGAGAAAGTGTCGGCTTTATGCAAAATCCAAGATGGTTTCCAACAAATCCTAAATTTATCTCTTTTGTTGTTGTTAACTTTAACGTTTTGCCCATATAACGTTTTTCCTCATTCATAAACTGAGTATATAATTGACAGTAATCTGTAGTTTTTAACACAGATATGTATTCAATGCATGCTAAGGTACTTCCTTGGTTTGAATTTCGGATGTAATTACGTATGTTGGTTAAAGTTTGTCTCAATGTATCAGTAAAATATATAGGCCTAGCCTCAAAAATAATAATAAATATAATAACTTAAGTGTTAAGTCCAACCAAATGAACTCATCATTTTCAGCAAGTGCTGTAGATTTATCTCGACTACATTCAGACCCGTATAGCCAGGAATATGAAAGGGGGTTCGTTTTTTTGTATAAAAGCGCAAAAAAACTTGAAATTCTGGGTGCTTATTTTGTTAGATTTCAAAAGGGCACTTACTCAACACAAGGGGGTTCAGGAATTTGAAAGGGGGTTCATTTTTCGTATAAAATGTCAACAAACCTTGAAATTCTGAGTGCTTATTACATTTTTAAATTTCAAAAGGGCACTTTTTCAATAAAAGGAGGTTAGTTCGTTCGGATAAACCCCCTACCCTTCTCCCAGGCTATGGGGAAAATTAAGGAAAATGTTCAAATTTGATCAATTTCAAAATGGCCGCAAAATCCCCAATTATAACAAATCAGGAATTCTGGTTATAACTCCCAGCCTCACCAAGCAATATCTCTGAAATGTTGCTGATGTTAGTAACCTGAAATGCCAAATTCTTGAAAGAATTTTCATTTTTGCACACTGTACATGTCCTAATTTTGTAGTGAACAGTCATATTTTCATATGATGGTAAAAAAAAAAATGATTGATTTTAAAAAGTCATTGAACAATTGAACTAAAATTTCCATGGTTCTGTATAATCAGATAATATTCATGTAATCATACCTTTGTACGACATTCATGCGGAGGTATAAGAAATTCTCATTTGTAGGGCTATGGATCCATGATGAACAAATCTAAAATGGCTTCCAAATTAGTTTTATAATGTTAGCCGATTTTATATCAAATTAAATATTTTTGCTCCCAGCCTATAACCAAGCAATATGTCGGAAAATATGCTGATGTTAAAGACTTAATATACTTTCAGGGAGGGAGAATTTTCATCTTTGCCTATCGTAGTTATATGCCTAATCAAAAAATGTTTTAAAAAATGAATATATTTCATGGTAAAATAAACAATCATAAAAAAGGCATTATATGGTATGCATGTGGTCATTGGCGGGATTTTTTTTTTTTTTTGAGGGGGAGGCAATGTGGCTCCTTCCCATCGCCCGCACCTTTTTTTTTATTTTGTATGGTGATGTTTTGTATCTCAGCGTGATTTTTCCCCATCCTCACTCTTGACTTTGCCCCTCCCCACTTTCAGTAGGAAAATCCCGCCCATGCATGTGGTAAATACCTCAATAAACTCACATTATTTGGAGTATAATGTCCGATTACCAACTTTTAAGCAAAATCTGACAAAATTTTAGACAAACATCTTGAATAAAACATAGTTATGGACCATTGCTGTATGCAGTGGTTTATCCTTGATCCATTACCACTTTTTCGAAGGCCTAAATTGATTTCTTTTTTCCAAAGGAACTTTCAAATGTTCCCACTTACAAGTGGAAAATAGCACTGGTAAATTAATTTTCAAATATTGTTGGTGCTAATCAGAAAATCAGCCACAATATTTGGGCAATGTTGCCAAGTATTTCCAAAATTTCCAATAATTTTATTAAATATTCCTTCAAAGTGTTCTTTTAAAATTTCCTTATTTACATTGTGACTCCTAAGGCCAACTGGGAAGAACTTGAAAGCATTTAACAGGAAGGGAGAAATCCTCTCAGGTGGCAGTTTCCCCGAAAATTTTCTTTAAATTCCGGGAAATTTTTAAGAAATGTAGCCAAATTTCTTCCCAAATTTCCAACAATTTTACCAAATTTCCATTCCATATCAATGTTATGTTTACCTTTAAAACGGGAAGAAAGCATACAACCGGGGAAAAAATCCCCTCAGGTGGCAGTTTACTCCAGGAAATAAGAAATGTCCTTCATTTTCAAACAATTTTCTTTGATTTTCGGGTACATTTCTTTCCATTTTGGAGAAATTTTCTTCCAATATTTGGGAAATTTTCTTCATTTTCGGGATCTTTTTGTTAATTTTCTGGAAATGATTTTTAATTTTTAGAAAATGTTCTTCACATTTCGGAAAATGTTGCTAAATTCTTCTAAACTTTTTCTTCAGTTTTACCATCTAATGAATCCAAAACGGGAATAATGCATGCCATTGATTCCCCATTTTCCCGGGAAATAATTTTTCTTTTCGGGAATTTCCGGAAGAATTGCTTCAAGTGTTGCTAAATTCTTCCAAAATTTCTTTCATTTTTACCAATTTGCTTTAATGTAAAAAGGGCGGGGAGGGGGGGAGGGAGGGGGAGCGTGCATCTGAGGAGGTAAAAATCTTATTTTTCTCCTTCTTCAAATAGAATATATATATCTGATGTCGCCGTGACAAACAGGTATATTTGATATTTCGTATCCCCATTCCAAATAGTATATAACCCGCATGCATATATTTCAATATTGTACATGTCAATAATTATCTTATGATTCTAGTTAATTATCAATATTATTCTCCAAAGAGTTAAATATACATTTATAAGGGTGGGAGAGGGGATATGGGTAGCTAGAATTGAAGTTTGAAGCTTTCAACCCTCTCCCTCCCCTATTTTTTGTTTCTTGTTAAGTCCTCTTTCGTATAAGATACACGTGCCTGACCATTGATAGTCTCGCTAGCACTCTTTTACAGCTCCCTGCTCTCACACAAGACACAAACACATTGTACATGCACAAAGTCTCAACTGTTTCAATAACTTACTAACACTTGTATTGCTAACTAGTTTTTTTTTGTATTATTTTTTACTCATACTTTTTACGCTCGGTTGGCGTTCATGTCCTCTTAAAGGATTTTTGCCGACTTAACCGATTCAGATTCAGATCACAAAAAAAAGGTTTATAATTAATTAATAAGTGGTGTGGTACCTTCAAGATTTGCATCTCGGGAAGGAATACCAAGGTGATGGCGTCTAATCCGACAGTATTTTTGTTGATGTTAAATGGTCAAATAGAGTGTGGAGATGTAAGTATTGATTCCATATGAAGAAAAGTTTAACATTATTCTTTTTTCCCATCTTTCGTTCTCAAATTGTTCATTTTATTAAAAAGAAAGGTAAAAATTTAACTTGAAACACCTGCTAAGTAAACTTACGTTAACGTTACGAATAGTGCGGGCCCAAAGTTCGACAAGAAATAACATCAGGCTCATGATTTAACTTGTTAATTCCCAAGATTTTAGTTAACTGACTAAATTTCCGATAAATAAGCACTGAGGAAATTAATATTATTTTTAAAATGTTTTCTTACCGTATATTTCTTCAAGCCTTTTTACGCTTTACCGGTGCAGCTACCTAGTTGCCTAACATTGTAACAACAACTTGCAATCGTCAATTTTGTTATTCGCATTTTGCCGAAACAAACGAAACTACTTCTTTTTTTTTGATGGATGTATGAATAAGTAAATATGGATCTTCTGTGTCATTATGGATATAAAGAGAAGAAATCAAAGTATTTATTTATACTCTGGCAACGAAAGCAATTAATTTTTTATAAAGAAAAATACAATTCAATTCGTTCAAAGAAATATTCCTGTAAATTTTCATTTTGTGCTAAGACCTAGAACCTAGAGGACTATCAAAAAAACAATTTTGTGTAAAAATCATGTTAATATCTATTTACGTGGAGGATTTATTGCATTTTGAAAGAATCCGCGAGTGTTGAAAAGTGACCTTTCAGTGTATGTGATATCATTAGGGCAGATCCAAAACAACAATTCTGTATTTCTTAGAAGAGATTTTACGCCAAGAGGTATTACAATAACACTAAATATTTGCACACATGTGCTGTACTTTAAATCAAATTTTTAAATACCAGCTGTTTGAATTCTTTTCATATACTATAAGGGGGTAAATTATTTTGTGTGGCTTTGTTGAAATAAATTAAAATTTCATCTTGTTAAAAATTTGGCTTTTGTTTCTATTCAGTTTCCTGAATTTGACGACTTATATGTGAAATATAACTATGTTCAAGGACCAGATTGGGTCATAATATCGGTAAGTATAAGGGTGTTCTGTATTTTAAATTTGATCTGAAAAAAATAAAAGAAATGATATAATAAGAATTTGCCTAATTCAGATTTCAAATGTTTACCCCAAATTACCCAAGAATAGTGTAAAGCTCGAATGGTTTTTTAGATGATGCTGTAGAGAAAAGTCATTATGCGTTAAGATTGATGACACACGATTGTGAAGATTCAAACATATGGTTCAAACATTGTGTGGTGAAATTCTTTCAAATTTTCCCAGCCCATAATTTAGATCTACCAAATGTATAATACGCTTGTCAATTTTGTGACTCACCCCTACACCCCTCACCCCTGGACAAGGTGGAGTCATTGCACCAAGGTGGGTGGTCAAAACATGTACATTGATGCACCCCTCAGTCACTTACTGTAGGTGACTGACATTTCTTGTGCAAATGACTTACCCAAAATCACTCATCTCTGTACAAAGTCAATGGGTCTGAAGTAAATTAAGAGTCACTCTGGTGACTGACAATTTGGTACAATGACACACATGTGAGTCACTTTCATATGTGACTGACCCACCTTTGACTCACATTGCAGGTGGTAGTACGGGCGAGTCATACAACTGAAAAGTGCATAATACCAAAGATATGTTTAACATTTTGGCAGCATGCAAAGCAGAATGGGAGAAAATATTAAAAAATATTTTAAATTCAGATTTCATATGATACAGTCTCATAAATTAATATCTCTGAGTTATGAAATAAGCTACACCTACCATAGCAACACGGTAACTAGGTGGGGCAAAGATACCTTAAATCCACAATCATGCATTACCAGTGCATTGACATTTAGATGTTCGCGAGTCCTACCGCAAGCTTTGATTCAATTATGGCACTTCTCCGGATCTTTAAAGTTTTTACCAAATGGAATTAACAAAATTTAGTTTGCTAACTGTTCTGGGTAACAGCAGGCAATCAGATTTACAAAGCCCGCAGCGGGCCTGTAAGCGCAATTTTTTGGTCACCATTTTGCCGTCACTCAGTCTGTGTGTGCAGAAATTTGTTTTGTACAGTAAATTGCAATGATTACATTAGTACGCGCCGCTAGCTTACTGTACCAGTACCACGTAGGATGTTTGCCCCACTTAGTACTCAGATTTTGTTGCTAGGCAAATTTATGCGGTGATTGGTTAAAAAAGCTATCAATCATCTAACTCACACAGGTCAATTGTGTAGGTTCTTTGATATCAAAGCATTTGGGGGAGTATATTTTGTTTTAGGTTCGGAAGTGATAGCATCAGGAACCTATGCGGTCGTGTGTGTGTGTGTATGTGTGTTTGTAACGGCCAGCTAGTAAGCGCGATATCTCAAGAACAGTACACTGGATTAACGTCATATATGGTACATAGATAGCCCATGGTAGGTAGATGTGCCCTATTGTTTTTGGTAGTGATATCTTGCATAACAATGAGTAGGCGGGGCTTAATGTAAAAATAACAATATGTTCATATTTTAAACAATCGCGTGTCTGTTTTGTTTCATATTTGGGATACATTATGTTAGCTGGTATGTACATATTAATGATGTAAAAACGTTGAATTTTATTTATATGCATAGTGGGCGTGGCTTAGCATGATTTTGTTGAAAAGAGCTTATAATCACAGTATCTCAAGGACTATACACGGGATTTAGTTCATATGTGATACACAGATAGCCCATGGTCTGTAGATGTGCCCTATTGTTTTTGGTGTTGATATCTTGCACATTAATGAGTAGGCAGGGCTTAATGTAAAAATAACGATATGTTCATATTTTAGCGGCCGCATGTCTGTTTTGTTTCATATTTAGGATTATTATGATGTTAGCTGGTGTGTACATGTTTATGATGTACAAATGTTAAATTTCATTAATATGCATAGTAGGCAGGGCTTAATATGATTTTGCTGAAAAGAGCTTGTAAACACTATCTCAAGAATAGTAAAGTGGATTCATGTCATACTTGGCGCACAGATAGCTCATGGTCTGTAGATGTGCCCTGTTTTTTGGTGGTGATATCTTGCATATTAATAAGTGGGAGGGGCTTAAAGTGAAAATTTTGAAAAAGTGATTAATGAGCAACTGTATGTCTGTTTTGCACCATATGGAGTATGATAATTTTGTTGGTTCTGTACTTGCTTATGTAATCAGCAGATGTCATTAATATGCACGGTGTGCATGGCTTAATGTGAAAGTGCTATTGATGTAAACACCATACTGTACCCCATCATATTAATATCAGGTACACAGATTGGTCATGCTCTGTACATATGTACTAATGGTGTGGTAGTGAATTTTAATGAGTAGGTGGGGCTTACTGACAAATTCTTGCAATAGGATAAATTGAGCAATCGTTTTTGCATCATACTTTCTATGATAATGTTGTTAATTACTGTGCAAATTACTAATGTTGTCAACATTTTTATTGATCTGCATTGTGGGTGTAGTTTATTAATAAATATCCTGGACAGTTCATACAAATTTTGCAAATCAATCAGCTTATGAAAAAGAAGCATCGAAACTACAAAACCTTTTGGTTCTGGTTCTAGGTATTAGACAGGATTGGAAAGATACAAAAAAGTCACTCGCCAATTCTTTACTCGCCAACACTTTTAACTGAAATAAGTATGCCTCTGTATAGCTCTGACTTCATGACCGTATGTACGTAAAATCATAGAAGGACATCTCAAACTTGACAACTAGGGAGCAAATTTTGATTAATATATTGGACTTATACCACTTTTTTGGGGTGTGGAGGACAAGGGGTATTTTTTGGTAGAAAACAAAATACAAGACAGTATTGTTATAAGAAAAATGATTATGAATATCAAAATGAGATATTTTGCTCGGCGAGTGGTTTTTTCCAACCCTGGTATTAGATTATCATTTGATTTTTATCTTCTGTGTTTCTGGGGATTACATTTCATGTATATGGTCATTTTATTTTGTCTCTTATTTCGTTTCCAATTTTTCTAGGGATTAGAGGAAGGAATCTCTCAGGTTTGTAAGAAAAACAGGTATGGAAAGCAAGATTTCATCTGGAACTTCCCTTTAGAAGTCACATTCAAGAGCACCAACCCCTATGGATGTAAGTTACTAATCAAGTCTGGAGAAATCAAATTTGATGAAAGAAAGAATGTTGCTTTGTTGCACATTTCAAATAGCTGCAGCATGATAAAAGTGTAGATTTGATTAGAAAGGGTTTAAAACAATCAAAACGTTGCAGTAAAAAGCTGTTACATACTACTTCATATAAGGTTTGGGTATGATTGAATCAATTCCACTGTCAACAAAATATATGTAAAAGAGAATAAAACTACTTGAAATGGTTCTCATCAATTCATACAGATCGTCTTGTTTTTCCCAAAACATAATCTTATAACAATGAGTGCTGTCACGACATGGCTTTATTACGTATCGATTATCGTGGAGAAAAAAATCGCGATATATTGTAGTATTGCGATACTTTTCGGGAAAACTGACTCAAGACACAAATTGTTAATATCACCAACGTGATATGATCATGGAGTTACAATTTACTTCATGATATGAAGAATGCAAGAAAAAATTATTTGTAGATCTAGCAGACGACATGATTGCGTGACTATTACTTTCATCATGCATCACGCACGTGTTTAGTAATTCAGCCAATGTGACCATGAATCATCTAGACCAATTCTTCTAGACCAGTTTTTCATTGTTTTTGCCGACTTACATCGATGCGTGCCAGTGTGTGGTGACGGAGCACGATTTTTAATTAGTTGTATTTATGTTTCACGGTTATTTTGCATGTTTTTAATGGCCTAAACTTGACTTTTAGATTAAGTTCTGTAACGTTAGAATTGTAACGTATGAAGTAGCCTAGCCTAGTTGCGCGAAAATTTCTTAATTGAGTATTTGTTTTTGGTATCGCGATATGTCGCGAGAGGCATATTTCATGTCATGGGAAAAGAGATATCGTGACAGTGCGATAATCCATTTGTCATGACAGCACTATTAACAATGGCACAGATTGTAGGGGTGCTATGAGTAGTATTTTTGCAAATGAAAGAAGTGTGATAAATTAATTGTTTAGAGTTGAGACTCTCTGTATAAAGTAATTTTCTGGTTTTAGCACCGAAAATGACTGCTTAAGTGCTCTTTTTGTTTTTATTAGTGGTTTAGTATTAAAGTTGACCACTGTGTAGAAAGATTTAAGCATTATAAATTGACAGTGTTGTTAGATACACATGCTGTATACATGTTTATTAACCTGTACTTGAACATCAAGTTTCTTTTTCGGTTGGGAGTGAGCCCTCTATTTTATATAAACAAGTCATTTTGCTGGGAATTAAACTTCTGCAATGGCATAAACTAAAATAGATGCGAAAAGATCATTAGGTAGTTAAACATCTTTTCGACAACTTTATTTTGGGAAAAGAAGAAAGATTCTAAACATGTGGGCCCTACGTCTGATGTTAAATCTGATGATTTCTTTTCCACAGGGCCTCAGATTGTTTTGTCTGTGTATGGTTTAGATACTTTTGGCAATGCCGTGGTGAGAGGATATGGAGCTATTCATCTTCCAATATCTCCTGGGAGGTAAAGTATTGTACATTTAAATATAACTGTAAATGTAACTAATAAAACTTTACAACATTCAGCCCTCCATTCCCACCAACCCTACTCTCCACACACCTCTCTTGTAAAGACCAAGTCTACTTCACTCGCCTCAGAATAGGTCACACCCACCTCACGCATTCTCACCTCCTCACTGGCTCCCCCCACCTCAACTGTCATGGGTCCTTTACAGTCAAACGCATCCTCATTGACTGTCCTCTCTTCACCAACCCCAGAGCTTCCCTAAATCCCTTCCCCAGCTCTTCTACAAAAATTCCCCACATAAAACCATCTCCTTCCTTGACCATACCTGCTACTGTAACTTTATCTAACTTATCTTGTCCTAACTTTCTCCAGACTTTTACCTACTTACTGCACTCTACCCAAATCCTCCATCTCTGACATCATCTAATCTCTTGGGTACAATTTGACTATAGCTGTCATGGTCTATAACCTCACCAAACAAACAAACTGTACATTTAGATTTATTCTATCATGGTGTACACTCTTTTGAAATGTCATCCTGTTGAAAGGTTTTTTTCATACAGATGAATGTTCCTTTCATAAAGAACTTGGTGAATTTGGCAGTCTTGGGGTATGGATACTAAGTGAGGACATAGACAAAAAGTATCCTTCGGAGGACAATGAGAATCCTTTAGGGAGGCGAGCCAACTTTCTTAAAAGGCATGCCGCCAAATCTTGCAAAACTGGGATTTTTTTTATTCATGACGGATTAAAAGCACCATAAAACATAGTTCAGTGAAGCCATTGTACCAACACGCATTCCTGCATAACAATAGGAACAATGTCTTGCGATATTGCACAGGATATCACTGGTAATCTTGTTGGAAAGTTCCTCCAACCATGAAGCTAATAATAGCTCCATGCTCCAACTGAACAAAAAATGATACACCGTTACATTAATCTTATTTCGGCAATGGGATGGGATTGTAAAGGTCAAGTACCCGGAATAAAAAAGAAAGAAAAAAGAACGTTATTGCTCGTAATGTGTTCCGCAAAAAATAAGATGTTGAAAACAAGTTACAAATGATATCGCGATTTAACTGACCAACTCCTGCTACAGTACTGTCTCAGTTGATAGTTGCGTCGAGCTAAAATGCATCGGTTTTTAAACTGGGAAAAAACTGAAAATTAAATGAGTCCTCAAATGTGTCTCCTGGCTTTGATTTTGCGGTGATAATAATATTAATCTTTCATCAAAAAAAGAAAAAATTTAAGTTTAATTTAAAGTCTTGTTTTTTTTTTTCTTATCCATAACAACTGGACATTTCAAGAATCGAGAAATCATGACTAAATAACGTTTTCCATTTTCACTTTTGTGTATGTTTTTTTTTATACGTGTTTGTTCAATTTTTCATGGATTGATGACTGTCAATTTTTTATTCAAAATTGAGAATTTTAAACTTTGGTTCATTTTAAGTCTATACTTATTTGTGCACTGAAATTTTACTCAACAGAGTGAAAGAAAGTGACTGAAAAAGAAGTAATTAACTTACTAAATTTTGCTGATTTTATTCCGAATTTAATCCAATATACATGTACTTGAATCAAATGTTTCTTCAAAAATAATGATAAATATCAGTAATATTGATCGTAAAATCCCTCACGGATAATAGTCCAAACTTAACAAAATTCCTACCGCCATGGCATGTAAATAAAATACCACTACACTATCAGACAGGTAGATCCTTGTGAAAACTGCTCTCTTTGTTTCATTTGGTAATCGAATTTGTTGATTAAATAATAAAGATGATGAAGTAATACGGCAAACTGGTATGCACCATAGAAAGGTTGAATGGAATTAAACTCAGATCGGCAATTTTCTCAATTCACTAGTGTTTCTGTTAACTTTGCACCCACAGCTTTCTGTTATCTCGGAAGCTAAATTGAAAGTTTTTAAACAAACCCCAGTTTTTTTGGGAACTGGCCCCAGTACCCCCACATAATTATTGTTCACGGCGCTTGTTCAAAGATATCTTATTTCATTTATACTTCGACGTAAACATTCCAAAATCCAATTCTGACTTTGTGATTACTGACCTTGCCCAGGTGGTGGCCTACTTATTATCAAGGGCGCACGGTTTGTTGAAAGATTTAATTACAGAAAACAAAAACAAAAGACACATTCCAATAAGGCAGGGGACGGAGACACCTCGCTATACATTTCGTGAAATGGTTGATAGGTGCAGGCTTTCAGGGATTCGAACAAATCCAGAAAATGGGGAGGGAGAAGACCCAAAATATGCATAAACAAAGAATGCGTGTCCATTCCAATTTTCAATAATCTGATATTCTAAAATATCTTTTCAAGCATGCAAAAAAAGAGTTCTCACATGAGAACTCAGATCCTCCCCCATTCTATATGTCAACCAAATTATGCACAAATAAAGGAGTATACCCCCACCCCTAATTTCAATATTTTTATATTCTGAAAGGTCTTTTTATGCAAAAGAGAAGATCTCACATGAGAAATATGCTTCCCTCCCCTCCCCCTGCCCCTCCCCTTCTATCCCCTCCCCTTCTCCTGCCCCTCCCTTTTTCCTGCCCTCCCATTGACCAAATTATACATATATAAAGGAGTATTTCCCTATTCCAATTTCAATAATCTCATATTCTAAAATGTTATATCCCTATAAATCCTCGATCTCCAGGCACTTCCTGAAGAATCATAAAATATGTAGGGCTGTGACGATTGCACTGTAAATGTTTAAATAAACGAACCTTTGAATAAACGTTTATTCTTATCCTCCTAAAAGTTTAAATGTTCCTGATTCACACTTGCCATTGAAAATCAATAACATTCAAACTCTCACAACTTTCATTCAATGACTTTTACAATTCAATCTTTACATACAATCACCAAAGGATCTAATCCCTTTTAGGGCAATAGTTTAAATTTGCACTAATTAGCTATATTAAAAGGGGCTATATTTGGCTTTGATTCGCTGAATATAGAGCTATTTGATGTGGAGGCTTAACATTAGGCCCGATTAACAACATTGTTAGGCATAAATCTGCATTAGGTCAATACCTGTTTTACAAGCCGTAAAACTGACCCAGAAATTTACGGACAAAAAAGCATTGATTGTTATTTTCACCACAAATAAATGCAAAGATTACCTGATGAGTCAACTCAATTGCTTAAAAAAGATTGCGAAATAAACTAACAAAAACGTTTCAAAGTTGCTGAGATTTCAGCGTGGTTCGCAAACATCACTGCCACTTCCCAGAGGAATTTACTAAATATAGTACAGTTGGGAATGTGACTGGGTTGGAATATTTTTTCTACGGTATAGCTGGTATATGGTGGCGCACTTTTGAAACTTGTACGGCTTGGTTGTACTGTAAGTGTTAAAAACATCAAAATGCTTGCAAGACACGGCAAACTTAGTTGCTGATATGTTATTTCTGCATCTGTTTAAAGTGCGTTCCAACCATGGATCATTATTTTTTAAGCCTTACAGATAATTTGAAGACTTATTGTAAGGTCCTACTCAAGTTTTGTGACATTCCTTGCTTATTTTTGGGCTAGCCATCACGATAGTTATTGTAGGGGTGAACCAATTCCGCAAAAAAATTCCATTTTTTATTTTTTCAACACTTCTAGGTGTGATTTTTTTTTTTTTGATGGGTTGGGGGAAGGGAAGTTTAAATGTTTAAATTTGTACATTTAATCATTTAGGCTATTAAACAAAAATGCACAGCCCTAAAAATATGTTTAACTTACACATATTTTCATCATGAGATGAGATTCATGCTAATAAATCCAAAAAGTATTCTCAAAAGACATGTTTGCTACAAATTATATCCAATTAAAAACCAAAAAAGTTTACATATTTACACCCACCCAAACTTGTACACTATTTTGAGGACAATTCCAAATGACTGCCCTTTCCAAGTTTCAGTTCATTTGTATGTATTTTTGTCTGAGGATGTACATTTTAACCTCTCTACAGTAGTTGACCTTGAAGAGCTGGTGTATTGTCAAATTTGTATCCTCGGAACATATAGTAAAGCACACAAACACGTATACAGTGTCAAAAAGAGAGAACCAAACATGCTGATAATGCATACAGTGTCAAAAAGAGAGAACCAACCATACTGATAATGCACACAAAAATAGTTGTAGGTTTGATATTTATTAAAGAGTAGAGAAAAATTGCAGACTTACGTACTGAGAACACAGCTAGGGAACATAGCTAGGGAACACAGCTAGGGAACACTTACAGACCAATAGTATTAAAGTAACAGGCCAAAAAAGGAACTCAAGATGAGTGGCTTTGAAATTTAAAGTTAATCTAATACAAATTCCAACTTCTTCAACAATGAATACCTAATCTGTTAAACCTATTTAAGTAGCCTGACCTGAGTGAAGAAGATGAGCTATATGTCTAGTCTTCTTGACCTCTTTGGGTGACAGTTGACCTTAAGTTATAATCCTGTATTTTATTCCAAGATGGTGATCCACTTTTGCATAGAATCCTGTAGGAATCTTGATAGGTGAATTATCTCAAACTTGTAAGTCCGTAAATATGAGCTCCTTGTTGAGCTGCAGGTCCACTTTAAATGATATTATTTCAGCAGACAGGCAAAAAAGGTCTCTAAACATTTTTATCCTCAAGCAGAAGTCAAAACAATGTTTGATTATGATAATCCACACTGAAGTTAATTACTGGCACAGACACAACCGTGGATTTATGAAACCTCGACAAATATCTTGAAAACAGCTGCTTTTATACACAATTCTTGGTTTATTCTTGTACTTTCTAGACACAGGCGTAGCCCTTAATGATGTCACTGAAGATATATTGAGAATTATATTGTAATATAAGTTATTCTAGAAGATTACGTCAATCCAACTTTCTAGATTTGCTTTGCTTGTGAAATATACTGGAATGTTCTGGAACTACACAACTGACTTTTGTATGTAATGTTTCTTGCGCAGTAGTTAAGACGTTACTGGAATGTCCGTGATTTCTTGTGAATGGTTGCATGAAACAACACATATTCTTGTCAATCTGCATCTTGGACAAAATTGTTGGAACAGTTCAGTGTCGTTAAGAGCTAAATATATAGCGTTAATCTTGATTATTTCCTTTGTCGATATTTTCCTCCCAATCCTCTCCCCCTTTCCAGAATGATGGATTTTTTTGTGTTTTACCCTAATTTGAGAAAAAAAGCATCAATGTTTGATAATGGAGAGTAGGGGATACTTAAGACGTCGTGGAAATCATGCAAAAAAATTTAAGAATACAAAAAATACTGCTTTAAAATGACAGAATACAGAACAAAAAAACAACTAGAATGTTAGCACTCTGTGGAATGCATATCCGCCTGCTTGGTGATTCCAACATGCCTATCTGCCTATTGCCTTACATTTTGTAAAGTGTACCCTCAAGTGTATCCCCAATACAATCTTTCTAAGAAATCATACACGCACTAAGTTTTATCTCTAAATCTCTTCCTCACTTTTAATCAGTATTTGCCATTTGCATTATAGACACATCAGGATTATCTACCGGCATTGTTTTCAGTTTTAATCAGGCTACGCATTTATTGTTTGACTCCTTTTTATGGAAGATTCACATTTTATTCTTTTGCATTCATGCTAAAAGCAATTTGTTGATTTTCTTTGATACCCAACCACTAGACTTGATTTTCTTTAGAGTCCAGAAAATGGATTGTTTGAAAATCCTTTCAGGGGATGAATTCATTGTTCAGCACATTCCATTGAAAGGTTTGAACTAGAAGTCTTGACAGATCTCATCCTAAAACATCCACCCCTCCATTTGTGCCATTCCCGTGTTTCAATGTCTCAAATTTTGATCACCTCTTCCCTAAGCAGCAAACACAACACACACAGATATCTTGATGGCAAACAGATAAATAATCGAACAAACAGACATACGCAGGCGAAAACATAACCTCTGTTCAACTTCGTCGGCAGAGGTAATAAGAGGAAGTGCCACTATTTATGATGTTGAATAATAAAGAAATTTAAAAATAAGAGGGTTATTAATCGAGGCAAAAACATGTTCACAAAGTATTCCAACGAGTTTTGTCCCAAGAAATGAAGGTATTCATAATGTATATGTTAAGAATTCAAAGTGTTATTTTTTGTATCTACACAGTCATACAAGAGTTATACCAATGTTTGTTCCTGAGGCCTCTTCAAGATTCCAGAAATTCCTTGGGTATGTTAAAAAGTTTACATTGGTATTGTTTACTTTCA
Source organism: Chiridota heheva (assembly GCA_020152595.1). Lineage (NCBI taxonomy): Eukaryota > Metazoa > Echinodermata > Holothuroidea > Apodida > Chiridotidae > Chiridota > Chiridota heheva. The sequence continues at coordinate 402,380 of JAIGNY010003929.1, read as the reverse complement.
GTAGATTGGTAAATTCAATATTGAATGAGAATACTTCAATAAAAAGTGGTCTAAGAGATCAACACCAATAAGGCAGAGAATGTGAAATTAGAATAAACTCCTAAGTAGTGTGGTTTTGTGAACGTGGGCCCTGCTACACAAAATATCATACACATCTAAGTTTATTTTCTGCTGCTAATGTGCATTACCCTGTGGTAAAGGATCCACCATAGGAGGTTATTTTATGTTTTCCTGGAGAAGTTATCTCACTTATTATTGGAGATTAAATTTGTTTCGGGTTTAATTTAGTCTTTGGCATTTTGTTTACAGAACAAAAATAGGCCATCAATTTAAGCATTCCCTGAATAGAATCCTGAGTTTAAACTTGGATGAATTGTTTTTATTACAATTCAGCTCATTTTGCATTGTATACTGCATGCATTGCCCCTAGTTAGGCTTTTTCAGAGGGTGCTCCACCCTGCCCCTATTTTCCTGCACCCTTTCCTCACTTTACCCCACCAGCTACATTTTGTTTACAAAACCTTTGTGTTGATAATTGCTTTACCTTATATATATGATGATTGCATTTCCCCAATACAAAAAGATTAAGATACACCACTAGGTGTTATTGTATGTATTCTTCTCTAATTTGTGTTTGAAGTAATTAATGCATGATTGTTATTGAAAATAATTGATGCATGATTGTAATTGAAAATAATTGATGCATGATTGTAATTGAAAATAATCGATGCATGATTGTAATTGAAAATAATCAATGCATGATTGTAATTGAAAATAATTGATGCAGGATTGTAATTGAAAATAATTGATGCATGATTGTAATTGAAAATAATTGATGCATGATTGTAATTGAAAATAATTGATGCATGATTGTAATTGAAAATAATTGATGCATGATTGTAATTAAAATAATTGATGCATGGCCCTTTGGTACCTTGTACATGTCCCTTATTGTCCATGGCACCCTGCCCATTTCTGGTTTAATCTACAATCTTGGACAAAACTCATTGGGACACCCCCGTCCCTCGTTCAATGTTGGTGAAATGGTGGAAAATGTTAATAATTGCTTTCCATGTCTCTGTATTTCCTAGTGAAATATTTTGACAACATTGAAAGGGGGAGTGGAAGGAGGCAGGAGGGGGAGAGGGGACTGAAAATAGCTATACATAAATATTTGAAATAACATGGAAACTTTCCGGTAAGCTGATAAGTGTTCCAACAGTTTTGTCCAAGACTGTAGGTGGTTATTTGGGCACTGAACAACAGAAAAGACCTGTATGAGATATTAGATTTTTCCACTTTTCTTCTATCTTCATACATCGGAAGAGCTGTTTTCCTGCAGTCAATGACATATTAAATACAGGCAAATCAATGTCCACCCCAAGTTATCAGTAATAAAAGATTGTTGTTGAAGCAAGAGTGTTTATATACACATGTAATGTACTGGGCAAAGAGTGGTATTACCCTAGTTTCATATTCTGACTTTATGAGGGCCATTCGCAAGACTACTTGCAGGGTCCTTGAACAGTGCAGCTAATCATTTATAGACATCATTTATAAACATGATGTCTAAACATTAACATTCATCAAATATCTGTGCAGGATTGTTTAAAATGCTTCAGAGAAAAACACCTGAAAAGAATTTTAAATAAGGAAAGTTTACATTTTTTGTTTCACTTTCTATTAACAAATTCACCTGTTGTAAAAATGGGATTGACCATTCAGTCCAGGTGGCACATTGCAGGGATTCTCATGGCAATGCAACTACTCAAAAGAAATTGTATAAAGATATTAAATGTATCTCTGCTCCTTTACCATGTACATAGGGGACACTGAGAGATACAGTGATTGCATAGGTGGTGATCCCAGGGGTGGGGACAGGGGACATGTGCCCAATAGATTTGTTTTGGGGACGAATATTATTGTCCCCCTAAAAAAAGCCTTATATAAAGCCTATATGGCTGGCTACACCACTGTTTAGGTTTGTCCACCCCCTTCCCCCTTCCCCCTCCCCCTTCCTCCTTTCCTCACATTGAAAAGAAATCGCCGCCACTGAGTGATTGAATACTGCAATTGAAAGCTTTAAAATATGCATTACTATTTATATTTTGTTGTTTTAGATGGTTCATGGGTAGAAGACCGGAGTATGTTGATGTAAACGTAGTCTCAAGAGGGGAAGGAAGAGAAGGTAGAAGTTCAAATGATTATTTTTAGGATTCTAGCCAAGTTTTATCTGATGTGAAAAATGACTTTAAAAGAAACAGTGTGGCGAATAAACTATTCTACTCAATATCTTATTCTGTTAAGGAAACATTAAAGCTTAATGTTTTGGAAACAAAGACTGGTATTGAAAGTCTATACTGTGGACGATTGGCGTCCTCCTTCACACTTTCTCAACAATTGTAAATCTATTTTAAAGAACATTGATTATTTTATTGTTTTTACTTCAAAATTCTTGCAGATGGTAACTTAAAGTTACTCTTGTAGAATCTGTTTCACTACTTTCCTTCTTTTTTTTTCGTAAGTTTTTAAATCTCGGCAGAAAATACAATAAAATATACAAATACTTTTTAGAAATGTGAGAATGTGACACAACAACTATTCTGATTTTTTAAACAAATAAGAACTTTAAACTGGTGTACCTCCTTAACCTTTCATTTCCACGCCGTCGTGACGCGACCAATTGAACATGCACATTTCAAAAAATTATTTTACTTCATCACAGCAGTGATTCTGGTTTCCTTGAAAGAGCTCAAATAGTTCTTTCAGAAAATGTAAATTTTTGATTGGGGCTATGTGAAAGATTTGTGGAAAAAGATGGGTTGAAATCAAGAAAATGCACCAAATTGAACAAAAAACATTTTTTTTTCTCCAAAAACTTACTTGCTACTGTATACTTTCCAAACCTTGCTTTTGCCTGAAAACCTGTAAGGAACTTGCAAAGACATCAATGCATCCAATTCCGGTCGAATTTTCTATCACAACTTTTTGCCAAAAAAAGATATTGATGATAGGGGTAGTCAAAATTTGACCGGAATTGAATGCATTGATGTCTTTGTAAGTTCCTCACTGGTTTTCAGACAAAAGAAGTATGGCAAGTAAGTCTTTTTAAATTTTCTGTATTTCAACCTATCTTTTTTTTCTTTAAAAATCTTTAACATAACCCCCATCAAAAAGTTACATTTTCAGAAAGAAATATTTGAGCTCTTTTAACTGATACCTGGATCACTGCTGTGGGCCTATTTAACAAAGTAGAATAATTTTTGGAATAGTGCATGTCCAATCAGTTGTGTCACGAGTGCATGGAAATTCAAGGGTTGAGCTTAAGATGTTGCTACCTGTCCATAGATCTTCAAGATCTAGGAAATTTTGATTTAATTCTCTCTTTATTACAAATTGTTTTTTTTTCTTTTCATAGTTACCAGAGTGAGATCTCAAGGAAGTATCAGAGTACGGCTGAATGTTGTCACGAAGGACATGAAGAAATTAGGTTACAGCACGTCTCCTTCATCTCAAAGTGAATCGGTGACAATACCAGCAGGGAATGTAGCCCCCACCAAGGTTAACCAGGGGGCGGCGGCTGCTGGACCATCTATCACAGACTCTGGCTCCCAGGGAAGGTAGCACCTGATGAACTGCACGAGAAGCTCAATGAAGTGACCAATGGTCATCTTGACCGTGATTGCCTTTCATCTTGAAGGATCATTACCCCACGCTGTGATGGTAATTTTCTAGCTGAATCGAGAATTCAACTTTGACATCGTTGAATGTGGAGGAAAGGTTGAAATTGGAGGACAGGTGTTGGGTTGAGGACTGACCCTGTTTTCAACTTCTGAATTAATCCTCAGTGTGCCTGCATGTAATGAACCCAGAAGATTAAGATGTACAAAGCACTGAGATTAAGTACATACTATTTTAATGCCACTGCACACTGAACGCAACTTGAACAATTTTTCAAACAAATTTGAATAAAACAAAAGGAAGGGAAACATTTGCACCTCTTTTTTTCCATAGATGAGACATCATCCAATGGTCTTTAAGTTGATGACTAAAAGTTTATTCATGGGAATGAAAATTCATGTCACGACAAAAAATCGTACCCCAATATAGCAAACTTTTGTACAGTGAACAAAATAGCATTTCCAGTATCATTATAATGCTTTAATTGTGAAATTATTTATGTGTAAGGAAGATGCTGAAATATATTCTTAAATTTGTTTTCTGTCTGATTTTGCCGCGTTCAGTGTGCAATTGCCCCATGTCTTCTAGACGTTACTAATCATTATATAGGCAGAGTACAGTATCATCAAGAATTCAATATTGTAGATATCCAGTGTAAGAGTATTTTAATTTTTGCCAACTTTGTTTATTTCGAATATGGTGAGTCCAGAGAATATGTTGAGTCTGAAGACAAGGCTTGGGAAATGTGAAGTTAGACTTAGAGGTGGTTGTCATGGAGTAGTATAGCATGGTGAGAGCCGTGGACAAATGTATGAAAACGATGGTTTGAAAATGGAGAATCTCTGTGTTCAGTCTGTCTGTAAGAAAAAGCTCCAGTTAATGAGGTGTGTGATGTAGTTTTCTTCAAAAGTAGCTCACTTACTAGTTGCAGATACTTGTTTGCACCTCATGGACATCTTATATGCCCCATCATCATAGATTTGAAGTACACTTTTTATCATTGATTTATCTAGCAAATGTTTTGTAAATATTTCTTCTGGTGGAAACATCTGGTTGAAGACCAAAAATACATTTTTAGAAGATCAAAGAAAAAAGACTCAAGATTTGTTTTGGTATTTTTTAATAGATTATAAGATTTCCCATCCAGTGGTACCAAATTTATTTTGCACCAAATATGATGAGGCATTGAAGGCTGTTGACTATACCCAACTTTGGGATCATCCATTTTCTCACAAAGGGGAAGTTTTGGGAGAAGCCATAAGGTTCTGTGACAAGAACCATTCACCACACTTTAAGTTTCATTGTTTGGTTTTTGACCCTTTATTAAGGTCAAAGTGAAGAACTAGTGTACACCCTCACCGAGTAACCCACAGTTTGGCGTTGCTCCATAAATTAGTTCCCCACATAACTTTTTGAAGCAGATCTTGATTACTTTCGGCATGCATTGTGAAGAACTATGCTTTTTTTCTACCATTGGTGATACTCTCAACTTTTAAGCTCCCTCACCTCCTCCCCACCTGTGAAATATGACCCACCATCATAGATTTAAAGGTTTAAAATATGACCCCCTCACTGATGGTCACCGCAACTTCCCAACTTTTTCTCCAGTGGTACTTCAAAATAAAGTTGAAAGTATGTGCTATTGTTGGTATGGAAGTTACAACATGAATAATCTTAATTTTAGTGATGGCGCTATGGCAAATCATTTGTCCTACATACAATTTTGTATGGGCAGATCATTTGCTTGCCCTTTATACATTTTTGTATGCGATACATATTTTGTCCGATCTATAGCTCCCCCCCCCCCTTCATGAGAAAAGCTCTTCCTTTTTTGTCCTCATAATCAAAATCCTGACGCCGCCACTGCTTAATTTTCCCCAGCCATATATTAATTTAAATCATTTGCATAAATATTGCCGAAATTGTTTGAGAGAAGTGACGCACATCATCATTTGAACAATATATCAGTCTTAGAGTTTTATTTGCCTCCCATTCGGCTGCTGTCATAAGTAATCCGCCCCCACCCCCCTCCAATCTACATGTAGCACAGAACCAAACATGTATTAAGTGGCCAAGCCCAAATCAGAAACCCCCTGTAGAACAAAAATTCCAGATTTGTTTATATCTGGGATAATAATTTGATATGGCCAGATATGATAAACTTTATTAAATGCTAATTTGATATACAAATAAACAGGCACAGACATAGACCTGACGATTTGGCACATATTTTGTTCATGGTTTGGATTTAAAAGACTTTTGCACAGGTGCAACAGGTAAATTCCAGATTGCCTGTCTTTCTGGTCGGGCGGTATGATAGGGAAGTTATTAACATAAAATTGAAAACAGGTAAATTTTGCAATATTTCTCCAAAATTGGAAGAAAACCTGATAATTGGCAAAACAATTCTCCAAAATAGACTTTCAGAAAAAGAAAACAGAATGCCTATATTCATAGACATGTTAGTTACTGAAAAATGGCTTTATACTAGCTTTAAAATATCAAAAAATTGGGGAATGGTTGTCAAAATGGATTTTCTCTTTCTTGAAAGTGTGGTGGCTCTCAAAAGAGCCTTTGGGTTTATCATAGATCAAGCATTCCTTGGTCTATTTCTTTGTTGTAGCCTTGTTCCGTGCAGCTTTCTTGGGCTTGCGTGCCTTCTTTGGCTTGGCAGCTTTCTTTGCAGGTCGTTTCTTGGCAGCTGGTTTCTTTGCAGCTTTCTTGGGTTTCGCGTGTTTCTTGGTCTTTCTTTTTCCTGCCTTCTTTTTCTTTGCAGCAGCTTTTCTGGCCGCTTTCTTGGCTTTCAGTGCAGTGCTTTTTGCCTTTGCCTTTTCACGCTTGGTCTTCATGCGTGCCGCCTTCTTTTCTCTTTGCAGTTTCCTAGCTGCAGCACCATCAGACTTTGCTGTATTCACTTTGAATGATCCTGCTGCGCCGGTTCCTTTTGTCTGAATGAGGACTTTATTGGCCACACCCCTCTTCAAAGCGTTGTTAACGAAGGTATTCTTCTTGGCAACGTCGAACTTGAAATTGGCTGCCATGTATTTCTTGATTGAAGCCGTTGAAGAACCGCGTCGCTCTTTCAATGCTTTGATGCTTGCAACAATCAAGTCAATGGTCTTCGGTCCAGACTTTGCTTTGCTTGACATTTGCTTTGCTTTCTTCGGCGACTTTGTCTGCGAAGACATCTTGGAAGTTGAATATTGTTGACTGAAGTGAAAAGTAAACTAAAACTTGTTAAAAGGTTAAGATTACTGGATGCCAAACGAATCGATAATATCAAACTGAAGTTTCGCGCAATTTTACAGCTTATATAACTTAATTGCGGACGTATAAGACAATAGCCATTTAGTGATCTGTGATTGGTCTAAAGTTTTGTCAACTAATTGACGGTCCTGTGTGTTGTAAATTATATTACATCTATGTGTTTTCATTTATAAAAATATATGATTTTTTCACTAATTCAGATTACGAAAATTTCTTTCTGTGCACTGAAATTGATTAAACTGCTGATAAATTGTGCATTTAACTATAATTTGCATTAGTTCTATCGGTCAGAAAGCGGTATGACCAACGAATATTTTAATCAAATTATCTCCAGTTAATATGCAATCTATTTACTCAAATTAATGGCTTTATTTTTTAGAAGATAAAATGGCCATATTTACCAATAAATATTGTGAATTGTTGTTATTCAGGCTGATAATTTCTTTTGATATTTACCATCTTGCAACTAAATGAAATCAGAGAAAAATAACCAGGCACATCAACTCCCTTGTGAACTGATAAGTGTACATGGCAGAGTGAAGTTGTCGTATGCCGCCGCACCCTGATCAATGTCTGTCATACATGTCATATACGTTTAACATTATGAATCAAGAGAGACTCATATTTGTGTTATTTTGTTTAAAAATATTTAAGAATGTCCATACATGACAAATAATGGCACAAAAAATCTCGTCGAATCAGTGCGTATGACGGTGATGATGTTGAATTAATCGAAGAAAAGGGACTATAAAATCAAAACAGAATTAGGTAGACCTACATTGAAAGATATATTTGAACCGCAGTGTCTTCACCAGGGGTCCGAGGCCCGCCAGGGGGCCGGGTCAGTCAGATAACATCTGACTGTAGTACAGTATATGCTATAGCCACATGGCTGCTATACACAAGTACCAATTGCCTTGCAAGTAGTGCCCTACTGATTGAGGTGTTTATCTCACTAACCAGGGGACGGACTGAGCTACCAGGATGTCTGGAAATTTTCCGGTACGCCCTTTACTACATAAAAAAAAAACAATAATTACAGGCTACAACAAATTTAATTCAGGACGAGAATTAAATCTTCAGTAATATTTCGTCCAATTCTTAGCACTGTCTGGCTAGCACGTAGGCCTGCCTTCCGAAGGCTGAATTAATGACGAAAATCGGCTCAAAAATGAATAGAGAATTAATAATATGTATGCATGTATGTATGTATGCATGTATGTATGTATGTATGTATGTATGCATGTATGTATGCATGTATGTATGCATGTATGTATGCATGTATGTATGCATGTATGTATGTATGTATGTATGTATGTATATGTATATATATATATATATATATATATATATATATATATATATATATATATATATATATATATATATATATATATATATATACATATATATATATATATATATATATATATATATATATATATATATATATATATATATATATATATATATATATACATATATATATATATATATATATATATATATATATATATATATATATATATATATATATATATATATATATATATATATATATATATATATATATATATATATATATATATATATATATATATATATATATATATATATATATATATATATATATATATATATATATATATATATATATATATATATATATATATATATATATATATATACATCAAATAGTCTTTTGCCCATACTGTTTTAATTTTTAGGAGAAATTCGTATCTTTTTATTGGTATACCCAAATAATGATTGTTCGAATTTAAAACTGAAATTTTCAAGACCTCTTTTAAGCCATTTTGCATCAAAACCTGAATCTTAAGGGCGTCTGGGCCGTGGACCATACCAACCTACTATGCATTCATCATGATGAACCCCTATATGTTGCATAAATTTTCGAGAGGAAATTTCTTTTCTGCCTGTTTAGAAATGGCAACCCAAAAGCCACTGGCATTCTGGGTAGAAATGAACATGAGAAAATTCTCTTCTTTTTATGAAATACATTTTGGATCTTTGTGTTGATTTTCAGCCATTTTGAGGCACCAAAAACAAGAAATCGTAAGAGCTTCCCGGGTTTTCGCCCACTGGACCCCTACGACGGTTTCGCGTGCCTCACCATTGAAAGGGGCGATTTCAAAGGATGAAGCGCGTCGCAAGTGCCTTTTTTAACATACTAACGGGAAAATGTACGTACGTCCTTCCATTCTTTTTAATGACCCCACCCACAGTGGTGAGTTTTTTTACCCAAGGAGGCTATCAAAATAATATATTGTATGTGCATTTCTGTAATGAGTCACTAAACTGGAGGTCAACGATCGGACTGATAGGACCATTCAAGTGTCCTGTAATATTACCATTTTTGAATACCCCCAACCCCCCACCCCCGAAAAAATGGTCCTCTTTATTATGGCCATTGACTGTATCTGATATGTTTTGATATTATTATTGCATAATAAATACCATGAATTTATGTAAAATAAAATACCGTGAAAACCAGAAAACGGAGTAAAAACAAGTCAAAATACCATAAATGTCATGTGTAAATGTGTGATAGGCCTAACTAAGATATCTGAAAGAAATTATGGAGGACAGGGGGCATGCTCCCAATGAAAATTTTGCCCCTGCGAAATAACACACTACATATATGAATTTCCTCTATGTCCCCCCTAGGGACTATATCCCCCTAAATATATCTCTACTGTATCTTTTTCCCCACTCCATATTTTTTTAAGACACTGGAAGGGCGTGGCATGAACAATTTTGTGGTGGGTGCGACAATTATACCCACCTTTTCCGGTACTTATTATAAGACATCCAATCTGCTCTTGCACTTCACTAATGGAACAAACAATTAGCTAAGACTCCATGTATTATGATAAAGAATCCCATTCAAAAAGTCTCTAATTTGAATATTACAACCAGAACCAAAAAATTATGTGGTTCCGACGCTTTTTCATAAGCTGATTGATTTGCAAGATTTGTAATGTCATGTCATTGCATATCATGAAATATTTGTTCCATGATATTTATTAATAAGCCACACTCATCATGCAGATCAATAAATATTTTGACAACATTAGCATTTGCACAATAATTAACAACATCATTAAAACATGATGCAAAAACAATTGCTCATTTAACCTATTACAAGAATGTGTCAGTAATCCCAGCCTACTCATTAGCATTCATGACATAACTACCACAACATTAGTACATACGTACAGACCATGACCCATCTGTGTACCACATATAGCATAAATATGATATATCGTTTGTAGTGTTTACATCATTTCACACTAAGGCACGCCCACTATGCATATTAATGACATTTGTAGATAACATAAGCATGTACACAAATAACCAAGAAAATTATCATGCCCAATATGACGCAAAACGGACATACAGTTGCTCATTAATCACTTTTTTCTTCTCCAAATTTCCACGTTAGGCCCCGCCTACTTATTTATATGCATGAAATCACCAAGACAAACATTTGGTCACATCTGCAGACAATGAGCTATATGTGTACCACACATGATGTGAATCCGGTTCATAGTTTTTGAGATATCGTGTTTACTTGTGCCTTTTTGTTTACAAAATCATATTAAGCCCCGCCTACTGCACATACTAATAAAATTCAACGTTTTCATACCATGAAAACATACACACTAGCCGCTATTATAATACAAATCTTAAACAAAACAGACATGTGATTGTCAAAATAAGAGCATTTCAAAAAAATGTTTTGTTAAACCCCGCCTACTCATTAATATGCAAGATATCACCACTAAAAACAATAGGGCATATCTACAGACCATGGGATAATCCAGTTTACTGTTCTTTAAATACCGTGTTTACAAGCTCTTTTCAGCAAAATCATATTAAGCCCCGCCCACCATGCATATTACTGAAATTCAACATTTTACATCATGAACATTACACACCATCTTACATCATAATTATACCAAACATGAAACAAAACAGAAACGCCATTGTAACAATATGAGCATTTAACGATTTTTACATTCAGCCCCGCCTACTCATTAATATGCATGATATCACCATCGAGAACAAGAGGACACATATACAGCCCATGGGCTATCTGTGTACTAAATATTACATCAATTCAATTTACCTTTCTTGAGATACCGTGTTTACAAGCTCTTTTCAAAAAAATCATATTAAGCCTCGCCCACTATGCATATTAATGAAATTCAACGTTTTTACGTCATGAACATGTACACAACAGCTGAAATCATAATTAGACCAAATATGAAACAAAACAGACATGTATTGATAAAATGTGAACATTTATAGGTTTTTACATTAAACCCCTCTTACTCATTTATATGCATTCCATCATCATCAAAAACAAAAGGCCACATCTACAGACCATGGGATATCTGTGTATCACATATGACATTAATCCAATTCACTGTTCTTCAAATACCGTGTTTACAAGCTCTTTAAAAAAAAATCATATTAAGCCTCGCCCACTATGCATATTACTGAAATTCAACGTTTTTATTTTATGAACATATACACACCAGCTTACATCATAATTATACCAAACATGAAACAAAACAGAAATGCAGTTGTAAAAATATGAGCATTTAAAGAATTTTACATTAAGCCCTGCCTACTCATTAATATGCATGACATTTTAATCAAGAACAACATGGCACATCTACAGACCAAGGGCTATCTGCGTACTAAATATGACATCAATTTAACACACAGTTCTTGAGATACCGTGTTTACAAGATCTTTTCAGCAAAATCATATTAAGCCCCGCCCACTATGCTTATTACTGAAATTCAACATTTTTACGTCATAGACATGTACACACCAGCTAACATCATAATTAGACCAAATATGAAACAAAACAGACATATATTGTTAAAATATAAACATTTCTAGATTTTTACATTAAGCCCCTCCTACTTATTAATATGCATTACATCACTATCAAAAACAATAAGGCATATGTATATTTCATTCATTTTCGGGCAACTTTCTTTAAAGTTCGTGAAGTTTGCTTCATTTTCGGGAAATGTTTGTCAAATTATCTTTTATTTTCGGGAATTGTCATGAGCCACATTTGACAAAAGTTACCTCCCAACCGGAAAGAAAGCATGCGATCTTATATGAAACTGAAATTTCTCCTTCGAGGTGGGAAGTCTCCCCTACCCCTGTGGCAACCAGCCACCCGTTTTGCCTTTTCATACGCATACGATGGTTCGTGTTAGAGTTTTCATATTGATCATATCTGTTCCTCCGAATGTATCACCTAATTTAGGCCTACTTGCCCCCGCCCCCACTCCACCTTTCCCCAACCCTACGTGCTTGTAATTAACATTGATATAATTCAAAATTATATCCAGTTTGGGTTTCATATACATTTTAGATCTGGATTACTTCTGGATATTACATGGTTACATCTGTTTGTTTAGGGCTGAATAAACATTTTTGACTTTAAATCTACGACTGCCATATTATGAAGCAACAATTTTGAGACATGTGGAATTTCGGTACGCATATAAAACGACAGTAAATACAGAATTTGGTTAAATCACCTTCAGAAAAGTTTTTGAGCGGATTGTTTTTATTATGCGGCAACATTGAAAAGAGTATGCCTTTTTGTGACCAGGGCTATTTACTACCTGTTGGCTTAGGACTCCAAAAGGACTGAAACTTTAAGGTAAACCTTACTGAAATTACGCTCATCAGTAAGGTATTATATGTTATGTTAAAATAAAACGAAAATCCCTTAAACTACCCATTTTTGGTACAAAAACAATTCTCTGAACTTGACGCTTTTATCTAGGTTTCAATGGGATATATAATAAGTTTTATGCTACCTATGGAAATTGAACGCGCATGCAGGTAGCACGGAACTATTAAGGTATCACTCCGCCATCGAAAAATGAGAGCCCTCAGAAAAGAGGCTAAAAAAACTATTTTCAAGAGATGCCATGTCGTGGGATAGGAAGCTAAGAAATTGAAAATTACAGAAATGGTAGAGAAAGATTAAGCCTCGATTATGCATATCCAAACTTTACGAAATTTGTTTTAATAAAAGTTTTATGGGGAATTATTTTACCATGGACCCATACCCAAATTTGAGTGATTTGGTGACGGTGTATAACACCTTTTCACTTCAGCCAAAAAAAGAGGGCCAAAACCTCTGGTGACCCTCTATTGAAAGTACACTTATCCGAGATATATTTGATGGTACTTTGTGAAAAACATCACAAAAGATTCCAAATCTATAATATTCTGGTACAAAAAGGACACCAAACTTGACTCTTTCATCATAGGCTTCAATGGGAAAAATATTTAGTTCCGTGCTACCTGTAATGCACAGTGAGTTCACGCAATCGACAGAATCTTCAACCGGGTGTCTTTTTATGACGTCATAGCAGAGTAGACGCTTTTAGAACAAAGACGTAATTTTTTTCATTATTCCCGTAATATTGGACAATGACAGAATGTACACTCGCGCGGCTTGTAAACACACGTGGGTCTGTGGTCAATTGCGAGACGACTACGGGAGGTGAAGTCTTAACTTAGTGAATTAGTGTAAAACGGAACTAATTATTCTCAATATTAAAAGCGATGATGAAAGAGTCAAGTTCGGGGTCCTTTTTGTACCAGAATGTTATAGATTTGGGATATTTTGTGATGTTTTCCAAAAAGTACCATCTAATATCTCTCGGACGATGGTACTTTCGATAGGGGGTCACCAGCGGTTTTGGTCTTTTTTTTTTCTTTTTTTTTTTGCGCCGATGTGAAGAGGTGTTGTACATAAGGACATTTTAATAATTTCATTGACGCCGTAAGTTTCCCCCTCCCCTAACTCACTATAATAATTGTCCTCCCCCCTTCCCATTCAATATTGGCAATTGTTACTGTTTTTTCTGGAAATTTACGTTAAGAAAGAAATACATTAAACATTGAAAGAGAGGATAGGGGGTTACAGTTCTCGGAAAAATATTAAAGAAACATGGCACTACAACATATGAAGTTCTCAAAAAGCTGAAGTGTTCCAGGCGTTTTGTCCAAAATTGTAGGCCTAGGCCTACTCCCAATAAAAAATATATCCCATAATATTTACTTTAACTTATGATGATCTGCAAGAATTTAAACTGCAGTCACAAATGCTAAATAAACCCTGTTAACGGTAGGTAAGGAAGTTTTGACATTATACGGAACCCCCCACCCAAATAATATCACGGACCCCCCTTCTGAATCCCGAATTCTATCACCCCTCCCCCCCGAATCCCAAATCAGGCCCCCCCTCACCCAATTAACGAACCCCAAATCACGAACTACCCTAAATACCAAAACCTTATGTCACTGACCCCCATTTACCCCATTCACCCCACCCTGTGGGTGGGGACTAATTATTAAGTATAGGGGCTAATTATTAAGTATAGCCTAATCTTAGACCCCAGATAGTCTAGGCCATTCTACTTCCATTCAACAACTTGGAAGTTCCAAGCACTTGTATGACACCTGATGAAATCACTCCACCTATTCAGTGCTGTCATGTTAAATAAATGACACACTATCCATTTATTAGGACCTCAGACTCCATAACAAACGCTATTTAAAATTGGCTATCAGTCATAGTTGTATAGTAAGCTTGCTGCATATGGATACAGCTAACTGGCCAAGGCTAGTGTTACTGCTGTTAACGTGCGTGGGAAACCCGGGAAACAAACATTTAGATATTAACAAAGTAAAAAGTTTAAGGATATCCCGCGGAAAATTTACAAAAACTTTAATCAGGTGATGTATCACATGACAATGTGCGCAGAATCATAGTGGCGTTTGCGTTATAATTTGCGACTTCAGTATGACATTCCTCTGTGTAAGCTGCCGTAACAAGAAATGACGTCAAAAAGCCGTAAGGAAAAAAGACGTCAAAATGACGTCATAAAAAGACACCCGGTTGAAGATTCTGTCGATTGCGTGAGTTCACAGTGCACTCAGTTTGAAGCAGCATAGTAGAAAGTCTATTTTATATTATTTTAAAGCACCGCCGTCATCGAAAAATGATTAATTCTGGTTCCAGATTACAAATACAACAATCCCCAATACAAGCTGACCACCATGACAATGAAACGACTTTTTTCCTCCATGATTCATGCGAAATTACGGTAAGTAAATTTTGGATTATGAATTTAATTTTCTGCGCCTCTTGGCATGTTGCAAGTTACTTGTAACGTTTGTGTGTATATCATACCTGTTGTGCGAATTTTTCACGTGTATTGGAAGATAAAACTTTTAACTTAGACTTGCATAAAGAAATCAAAGACATATTTGGAGTGCATAGGCCTATCTGCATCTCTTATGCACTCTTGAGCGTATGAACTCACCGTTGTGCGTCCTACGTACATGTTACGTATGTACCGCTACGACGTGTCTTATTAAAACATAAAAGAACAAGGGCGTTAAACTATGAGCCTTTGTACTTGTAAGGGGGTCATTTCTGAATCTGAATCGGTTAAGTTGGCAAAAATCCTTCAAGAGGACATGAACGCCAACCGAGCGTAAAAAGTATGAGTAAAAAATAATATAAAAAAAAACTAGTTAGCAATACAGGTGTTAGTAAGTTTAGCTTTGAAACAGTTGAGACTTAGTGCATGAACAATGTCTGACGGTAAAGCATTCCAATCCCTTAGTGTGTGAGGGAAGAAAGAGTGTTTATATACATTCTTTTTAGCATAGGGAACCTGGAAATTAAGGTCATGATTATTTGTTGTATTAGTTCTAACGGTGGGGATAAGTTCATCTTTATTGATGGCGACAAGATTGTTATTGATTTTATATAGCATATGTAGCTGGGTGTTGTATCGTCTTGTTTTAAGCAGGGGCCAATCTAATTTATAAAGCATGTTTTTTACACTGGATTTATAAGAGTAGTCTGCCATACAGAACCTGGCTGCTCTCCTTTGAATAGATTCAAGTTTATCCACATCGCACTGGTGATGGGGGTCCCAGACTGCAGATGCGTACTTAAGTACTGGCCTGACTAGAGCTTTATAAGCAGTGGATTTAACGTCGGTGGGACAGTTTGAGAGGTAAAGGCCAAGTATAGAGTTAGCTTTCTTGGTTATGTTATGTATATGTTTATCCCATCTAAGTTTATTATTAATTTCAACACCTAGGTATGGGTGGGAGTTGACATGTTTTAGTGGCTGGTTGCATAAGGTATAAACAGGTGATTTAAAGCATTTCTTAGAGGAAATTGACAAGATGTAGCATTTGGAGGGGGTTGAAATTCATTTGCCATTTGTTTTGCCATTGTTCAAGTTTGTTAAGATCATCTTGGAGGGTTTGTTGGTCAGAGGGGTTATCAATTGTTCTGTACACAAGGCAGTTATCAGCAAACAGTCTAACTGTGCTGTTTATATTATCAGGGATGTCATTTACATATAAGAGGAAAAGTAATGGACCCAAGACAGTACCTTGTGGTACACCGGATAAAACTTTTTTAGAATCAGAGATTTCACCATCGCAAACAACACGCTGGATGCGGTTGTTGAGGAATGATGCAAACCAGGCCAGAAGATTTCCATCAATGCCATAGACGGAAAGTTTGGATAACAGGCGCTGGTGGGGGACTTTATCAAAGGCTTTTGAGAAGTCAAGAATAGCCAAAGAGACGTTACTGTTTTGGTCAATTTGTTTAGAGATATCATTTATTGTTAAGAGGAGTTGTGTTTCAGTCGATCTTTTTGCACGGAAGCCATGTTGTAAATCAGTTAAGATATTATGCTCATCAAGGAATTTCATCACATGTGAGTGGATTATATGCTCAAGGATTTTACTACATATGCAGGTGAGGGAAATAGGTCTATAATTAGCTGGGTTTTGTTTATCATCTTTTTTAAAAACACTACATATGTTTGCTTCTTTCCACTTGTTAGGGATAGTACCATTATCGACAGAGGTTTGAAAGAGATCAGTTAGAATTTCATAGAGGTCATCAGCATGTGCTTTTAAAAACCATGGTGGTATTTGGTCAGGACCTGAGGCTTTGTTGGGGTCTAGGTTATGCAGTTGCTTTTTGACACCTTCTGGGGTAATTATAAGTTGGTTTATTTTGCTGTTGGTAAGTGGTTTAGTTACAGGAATTTAGGAGGTGTTTTCTACTGTGAAAACACTGAAAAACTTGTCATTTAGAATGTTAGCTTTAGTTTTACTGTCACTGCAGAGTTTACCGTTATTTAGTAGATCAGACACACCTACAGAGTTACTTCTTAATCTTTTGATATAGGACCAAAATGCCTTTGGGTTTTCGTTAAGTGAGTTTTTAAGTTTATCACAGATGAAGGTGTTTCTAGCTTCTTTGAGGTTTTTATGGACAGCCTTTCTAAAGCTTTTATAGGTAGTCCAGTCATTGGCTTGTTGATTAGTCTTAGCTTTTTTAAACAGTTTATGTTTTTTCCTGCAGAGACGGCGTTGGATATGGGTAAACCAGGGCAGATTTAGTTTAGTTGAGGTGAATTTGTGAGGCGTGTTTTTATCAATAATCAATTTAATTTCTTGTTCAAAGAAATTCCATTTTTTATCAACATCAATGGAGGAATTAAATTGAGTATAATATTGCAGTTTAAATTTGGTCAGGTCTTCTTTTATTCGTTTTATGTTAGCTTTTTTCTTTAAATAGATTTTACGTTTAGGTAACTTTTTACGAGGAGGGGAGATATTTAGGGTTAATTCAACAATATCATGGTCACTTATACCGGGAATGACATTAGCAGAGGTAACAGCTGGTGAATTGTTAGTAAAAACAAGATCAAGGATGTTGTTATCTCTGGTGGGTGACTGCACCATTTGAGTGAGATTGAATGAATTAGACACTTCAAGAAGAATTTTGGCTGCTTCGGAGGAAGCGTTAGTTCCTGAAATAATGTTTTGACTCCAGTCAATATTAGGTTGGTTGAAATCACCAGCAAGAATAACATTGTTTTTGTCAGCATTTTTACCAAGCTTTTGGAAGGATTTTTTCAACTCAAGTAGGCTAGTGAGATCATTGTGACTGGGTCTGTAAAATGTTCCTATATACATGCTCTTTTCCTTAGGAAATTGGAATTTGGTCCAGATAATTTCACAATCAGAGTCTAATTTAGTGAGCTCAGAGAAAACCAGGTCATTTTTTATTGCCTGTAGTACACCACCATAAGTATTTGAATTTCTATCTTTGCGAACAACTGTATAGTTGTCCGGGAAAATTTTTTGGCAGACGTGATCTCCTTGGTGATGTGCCAGCATCTACAGTATAAGGATTGCAAATGCTGCTGGATTCTTTCGCAGTTCATGAAATAAAAAAACAGAGAACATCACAGGAATATGGTTACAGCGCTTACATCGTTAACATCCGAGAACTCTCAATGTATAATCTGTGCTGTGCGAAAAAATCACGAAATAAAAGTGTAAATCCAACTTACAAAATGTGTTACATCTTCGACCCCCGACCCCCTCCCTCCCCTCAAGGGTTAGTGGGTAGGAATTTGACCCTGACACCCGGTGGGGACCCTAGAACTAGGCCTAGAAAATTGTTTTGAGTTGGATTCGGGTCACATTTCATATAGAAATGAATTTAGGAGAGAAAGAATGTTTTTTTGTTTTTTAATTTCTCCCATTGACTTAACACGTAGGAAAAATTGAGAAAAAAAAACTTTAACTTTAAGTCCAACTTACAAAATGTGTTGCGTCTTTCGACCCCCTTAACGGCTTAGTGGGCAGGAGTTTGACCCCGACACCCATGGGGACCTTAGAACTAGGCGCAGAAAATTGTTTTCAGTTGAGTTTGGGGTCATATTTCATATAACAATTTTCGTATAACAATTTTCTGGGCCTAGTTCTAAGGTTTTGCGGGGTGTCAGGGTCAAATCCCTACCCACTAACTCTTGAGGGGGGTCGAAAGACGCAACACATTTTGTAAGTTGAACTTAAAAACTTTTTGTACTTATTCTTACGGATGTAACCTTTTGTAAGCGCTGTGACCCCGTCTCGAATATTTCAAGTTCATCTACAGTGCAAAGTCTATTTCTACCCCACATATTGTACTGTACAATATCTACAAGAGTTTTGAAAAGTTATTATTCGGTATTTGACAAGCTACAAGGTGATAATCTAACTTTACTCTATATTCTCCTGAAAGTATCTCCTTAAAAGCTAAAAATACTTCTGACCAGAACATGTCGCCTATCCCATAATATTACATTTGGCTATCCCATAATACTCTAAAACAAAGGAAACCTTTCTTTTGTCCAGACTTTGATTGACAAATGAAAACAGGAAGGAGAAATAACCAGAGCCACTAAATAAACAAAAGATGAGAGAAAATGACTACATGTAACTGAATACACAGAGGGAAGTCTAAACTGAGAAATGTATCAAAATAAATGTTTTCATTAAAGTAATAGTGAGTTAAAGGGACCAGGTAATATAATTTGAGTTAGAATTTTAAAGTCTTAAGAAATAAAAATTAGCAATCAACATAAGAAGAGGGAAAATACATATTATTTCAGTTTAGAAATGGCATACAGCTTAAAAAAAATACACTTGCAGCACATTTTTTGAAATTTGAGAAAACGCAAATGGCAAACCATGGGCAAAAAGAAATATTGATTTCAAAAAGCCCACATGAAGAAGTAAGATGCAAGTAAAAAAAGCTAAATATGATCAAATCACACATTTTTGGTATGATACGATAAAAGCGAGAAAAACAACATTTTCCAACCTCTAGTACCGGGCTCTAGTCAATTTTGAACAATTATAATAATGCACAACAACGCAATTGTCTGGTTTTGTAGGGAACGCGCAGTGTGATTTTTTTTTTATCTGTGGCCGTTTTGGCCCCTCCTTTTTCAAGTTGTTTGTGTGCGTTTGCAATTATGCATTACAATTGTATGATGCACCCTCCGACCCCCGGGATATGTGCGGCAATGACAGTCAGACCCCTAGCTTTGCTGTTTTACAGGGGCAGCCATCCCTTCCCCTCTGTAGGTCAGCTCTGCCCCCCCTGGGGTACACCCTGCCCCCTGGGGTACACCCTACCCCCTGGGGTCTGCCCTTCCCCTCATGAGAAAATTATATATATATATATATTTTTTTTTTTTTTTTTTTTTTGTTAAGCTTAATAATCTTAATCAACCTCATAAATGAATACCTTACATGGATACAGAACACACAATGATAGCATAGTAAGCAATTGTCCTGTTTGGCTCACGAATGGTCCTTATCAATCAGAATAGTTTCATTCTAAGGTATGATTATAGCTAAAATCCCGTGCTTCTTCACTATGGGATTGAGCCCCTGGACTCCATGCCGAAAAGAGGCAGCACTTCGCGTGCACGCATTAATGTGCCCCTCAACAGGTCTAGCACCCTGCCCCTTTTTAAATCAAGCTAGGGGTCTTAATGTTTATGGGTGCATCATACGTTTATACTTATTGATGCACCCCTGTGTAGTATTTTTGACTGACAATTGCCTACTTTTGACACACTTCAAATTGATTTTCTGACGGACATATTGGTGAAAGTGACTGATAATGACTGACGCACATAACAAGAGTTTATATTGATATTGATAACGAAAAAAATAGTTACAATTCCACCAAAACTGTGGACGATTTGGCGAAAATTTGTGAGGTACTGTAGGTTCTGATGACGTTTGACGTGAAGCTCTGTTAAATATTTTAAACTTTTATCGTGTACATGTATTCCACCTGACGGAATGCACATAAATATTATTTATGAAATAAAAATATTAGAATGTTAAAATAGTCTTTTAGAAATTCTACCATTTGCAGCAAACAAATTTATTTTTTATCGGAACGCCGATTGATACTTAATACTGTACCTCACACCTGAATATTGTGTGTATCTGATTGTGGTAATGGCCTGTTCATTGCCGTAAGTTGCATTTTCATAATACATACAACAATAGGTAGGCCTATTGGAACCAACACAATTTGTTTCATATAGGCTTTTAAAGAATGATGCACATTGACGCATCTATTTTTCTTTAAAAAATTTACATTTGATATACAATGACTTACTCCTGCGTCAAAATTTGATTGTAATTGACGCAACATTGACGCACATATTCCAGGGGTCAGAGTGCGCGTCATACAATTGATAGGTGCATTAGTTGCAATGCTATCATTTTGAACACAAGACACTGAATTTCTTCCATAGAACTGACCATTTTTGCTCTTTTAAGTTTTATGCAAAGAATTTCAGAAATCTACCAAAATGTAAGTTGAATTAAGTTTCTTGGGTTTATGTCTGTATGGTTACATTAGGCAAAAGTTAAGGGCGTCGGTGTTAATTTTCATGTTCTTTTGTGATCACTGTACTGGAAAGGTTATGTATTAGCGATTGTGTCTACTAAATGCAGACTAAACTATTGAAGGAAGAATTATGGGAAGTGGTTCAAGAGTCTATTTTTATTTAACAATTCTTTGTTTAAAATATGTTTCTCTGTGGATGACTTGGATATTTTAATTCATGGATTCTGTTATTAATTTTCTGCACCTTACAACTTGGCCAGTGTGTAGGCCACACCAGAAATGGCAATTATTATTAGGGGCAGTTCCAGAAAATATGTATAAGGGGGAGGGGAAGTTCAGTGACATTTGGGATTAGGTGGTCCGTGGATTTCGGATTCAGGATTTAGGGGGAGGTTGGGATTTAAGGGCCGTGATTTGAGATTGGGATTTTTTTTTTTTTTTCGGGGAGGGAGGGGGTTCAGTGAGAGTGGGATTTGGGGGGGTTATCTGGAGGTTATATCACACATCTTCCTCCCCCTCCCCCTCCCAAATATTTTCTAGAACTGCCCACTGTGTCATAAGGATCATAGTAAGAAAAGCCTCAAACTTTTTGGATGTTTTATTCTTATTGAAAAACTCTTGCATTACTGGTTATGAAACATGACTTGACTTGAAGTCATAGAATCAGAAATCACAATGAATTTAATAAAGGCTGCAAGCACACAGCTATTTTTAAGTCTAATTTGGCTTTCAAAATAGCTTTATATTATCCCCGATTTTGAAATCATATTAAAGAAATCATAAGAATCCAGACACAAGGTGTATAGCATTGGCAAAATGGATTCTAGACATTTTTATGTGGACAATCAATGATCAAGTAAATATATTCTTGATCACACTTATAATATCATTCACTTCAGTTCAGAAGTTCAGAAGCTTTAAATTTTGATTTTTAAAAGAAAAAAAAAACAAGCTTAAGATCTATTCAATGCTTCTAACCCAGTTGTATCTTTTTTTTTCTCCTTTTTTTTTTCTTTCTGCAGTGGCTCAGCCCCAAGGTTTGGCAGAAAAGGTGCTGGCCCACCTCGCAGAGATAATTTTGACAGTTTAGATGGCCCTGGAAGCAGGCTCAGGAAACCAAAATGGAATGAAACTACTCTTATACCATTTGACAAAGATTTTTACAGAGAACATCCAGATGTGGCCAGTAGAAGTATGGTAAGACTTTTAACTGGTTTCTTGCAAAAATATAGGCTGAGAATTTCATTTCCTGAATTGTGTTGTCCAAAGTGAAGAGCTTCAAGATATATCATTTAGTGAAGTAATGGATCAATTAGCTTCAAGGTGATAAAGCGTTTTATGAAATGGGGCATGCTTATGAAGGAGGCTTGATGCGTTGAATACTTAAATGAATGGTGTTATTGAGAGAAGAACCACCTCAGAAAATGCTAATTGGTGGGATTACCACTTATTGTAATTTAAAGTTAATAGTCACTTTGATCTTACAAAGCAATTCCACAGCCAGATGATCATTCTGTTAAAGGAACCTCTTCCATTATACCTCCGCCAACAAAGTTGGACAGAAGTTATGTTTGTTTGCTTGCAAGTTGTTTGTTCATGTATTGCCAAGGGGGCATTTTAAAGAGTGTTACACTTCTAGTTTATGGTGTCCTTGTTGAGTTAAGAGGACTATGAATAACTGAAAAGTTTTTTGTTAGATTGTTGATTTTTATTAGACCTACCTTTGAGTTTAAGAATCTATTTGAGCTATTTCATAGATTCTAAAACAATGTTTAATTGACAATTAGTGTAGGGAATGAAAACTTTATGCATGAATTACGGAAAAAAATCAATATTGCTGTCAGAATTTATGGTACATATAATCAATTGCTTGAGTGAATGCAATATTTATATGATTTTGCACAGTTGTAAGGGAAAAGTTGCACTGCAGACATTGCCTTATGTGCAATGCTTACATGCAATACTTACTTACCAAGTCACTATATACCAAATGTTTGGTCGAAAGGTTACTCATGATATTACATTATATAAATTAGATTTCTTATTTTAATGTCCAATCGTGCACATTTGTTGAATGTTTTTTTTTTTTTGTGGAACTCAAATATATTTAAAGTCTCTAGTCCTTTTTTTGTCAAACTATTTTGAAAATCTAAATTCTTTGAGGCTTCATCTCACTTTGTGATTATCAGCAAATCACACACCAATGTGTTCTAGTCTGATAGCACAATGCTTATTGTCTTCAATATCTCACAATAGGAAGAAATACAGCAATTTTGCCAAGCCAAAGAGATAAAAACCAGAGGTAGCGTGACTGTCAAGCCAGTTTTCAACTTTAAAGAAGCAAATTTTCCAGGTAAGGTTTTAAACTAAGTAGCACCTGAGTCTACCTTCCCACCTGCTGTCTTCTTGGCTAAGCTTTTTTTGCTGCTTTAAGGCTTAAAGTTCTATGGCCTTTTTTGCTGGCTTAAAGGTCTATGGACAACAACAGTTAATATATAGTGTGCTATGTTTTCGACACAGGATAATGCATAAAGAAGCTGGGCAGAGATTAAGGGCATAGCTCGAGTGCATCCAGCGTCATTTCTGCCCAGCTTCTATGCATTATCCTGTGCTAAAAATATAGCACACTGTTTATAACTTTTTCTTATCCAAAATTGCAAAAAATTGGGATAAACATTTGAAAAATGCACAAACTTTCACTTTTGGAATAATTTGTTTAAGATCATGACAATATAAATAAGCGTAGTATTATCGCGCATCATGTTAAACTACGCACATTGTACATCACACAAGAACAATGGAAAATTTAGACGCACTGCCAAAACATGTAGTGTGCTTGCATGGTTTGATATGCTCATGCTTTCAGCACAGTATAATCACTGGGTTGTTGAAAAAGAAAAAATATATATATACTTGGTTTAATCTACTGTTCATTGAAAAGAAGGGATGGGGGATATTTTATTGATTGTGTATTTTGATATATTTGGATTTTTTTTAAATAGTAAGTAAGTGTCTCAAGTATTTTGTCCAAGATTGTAGATTTGTGATGAGGGGTGGGCAGTCCAAAAAAGGGGCAGGGCGGGTCGCCTCTCAGAAACAGAAAAGCTAGGGCACTGCTAGCTTCATTACTTAAAGGATTAGTTCAGTGGTCAAGTATGTCCATCTTATATGAAAGAGGACTTCAAAAGAAACAAAATCATTAAGAAAGCATTGCAAAATCTTATTCCATTAAGGAGATATTTATGTTTAAATTTTGGTATCATTTCTGTAGAAACGATTGAAATCAGACTAGTTGTGATGTCACAGCCTCAGATTCCTCGAAGTCTTGATGTATTTTAAAGAAAGTTGATTTAATATTTTCACTATTTTAATTATTTTTCCTCAAACTTTTTCCAGGTGGTATATTATAAATACCCGTACTAGATTCAGTTTTACTACTTTTATGACATATTCCACAGTTTTGAAGCCACAAAATCGCAGGACAAAATATGATAGAATACATAAAGACTTTGAGGAATCTGAGGCTATGACATCACCACTAGTCTGATTTCAGTCGTTTCTACACAAATGATACCAAACTTTAAACTTAGATATCTCCTTAGCGGAATAAGAATTTGGAATGCTTTCTTCTCCATTTTGTTTCTTTTGAAGTCCTCTTTCATATAAGATGGACATAATTGACCACTGAACTAATCCTTTAAGTGATGAAGCTAGCAGTGCCCTAGCTTTTCTGTTTCTGAGGGGCGATCCGCCCTGCCCCTCTTTTGGACTGCCCGCCGCTCATCACAAATCTACAATCTTGGACAAAATACTTGAGACACTTACTTACTATTTTTAAAAATCAAAATATATCAAAATATACAATTAATAAAATACCCCCCCCCCCCACCCCTTCTTTTGAATGAATGGTAGATTAAACCAACTATATATATATATATATATATATATATATATACACGCTGCGCAAATCTTGTAAACGCGTTTACTAAATACTTCATTGCGAGTAATCGTTTTTCATACATCATAGTGTCTTGCCGTTGAAAATCAATATTCATGATTAAAATCACACACACATTCGGCTGACAAAATTCAATTCAATGACTTTTTACAAACTGTAAATCCGATTAGTATAATCCTTTTTAAATGTGCAAATCACAAATGCGCAGTAATCACCAATGAATGGGGATATTATGCACTTTGATTTCGCCGAAATCTGAGTAATCTAACTTGTAAAATGCACCGAATGTGCAGCAGTAAACAGTAAAACTAACAATAGGCCTAACGTTAGGCCATAAGGCTTTAAATCCCACGCAATCAAGGCCCGTTTATCGACCAAAAAAACTTGAATCGTGACAATCAGTACATTTACATGTAAATAATACCTGATGAGTCAAATAAATTTTGCAAGAAAGAAAAAATATTGCCTAATAAACAAACAGAAAAAGGTTTTAACAGGGCTGAAATTCTGCATGCTTCGCAAAGATGGCGCCATCTTTTCCAGAGGACTGATATTTCAGAACTTCCTGGTAGTGGTGGCGTAGTTTTGAAATGTTTTACTGGCGAGGTATATCATAGGCCTAGTGTGCAAGATTTTCACAGAACTTTGAAAGCCGTAGCGAATAGGACAAAAAGTTCTGTGATGTTGAGTTTAAATGACATTAAAAGGAACTTATCTGTTCTTTTTCCAAACTGAATTTCCATGCATATTTTCTATAAAAATGATGATTTGTACTGTAGAAGTAAAGTTTTTGATTTGGAAAGCAAAACTCAGCGTCTATTTGGGCAATGCAGTCAGTACTTTTGCCATACTGGTTCTGCGCGGATACACGCTACGCTTTTTTTTTAGCGTGTACGTTTAATAAAATCCTAAACGTTCACAGCTCTAATATATATATATATATATATATATATATATATATATATATATATATATGCCAACTTTGAATGGGAGTTGTGGGGAGGAGATGCCTGGCAGTGCGGAGGAGGGCAAAGAGGTAAAATAAATTAAAAATCATGTTCTTAACGTAATCTATAGATAAACATTCCCCATGGTTTACAATAACCCAATAGATATATTTTATACACAAATTAAAGAAGAAATTTGGACAACAGATTTAACAGAAAATACAATTGAATACTAAGTGCCTCCAAGATTGTAGCACCCTGCTGCTTTTCAAATCAATATAGGGGTCTGGCTAGGAAAAGAAAAGATATTTAAATGCAGTATTTGGAAAATTTCATTTAAAAAATGATTACAAGTATGTTTTTGTTTTAATGTCCTTGTAGAAACAAAGATTAGATTTTTTAATGGTGTGGGAAGGGAGGTTTTAAAGTATGTTTTTCGGAATGTTTAGAAGGGGAAAATGGTATAATTGATATGAAGACGTTGGTGCTAGTCAAATTTTCTTTTTCAATTAGATTTGTCTCATCTTTATTCCTATTTATTTGATTTACAGATTATGTGATGGCTGAAATAAGAAGAGCTGGATTTGAAAATCCAACATCTATACAGAGCCAAGGCTGGCCTATAGCCTTGAGTGGTAAAGATTTAGTAGGCATTGGTATGACTGGTTCAGGGAAGACATTGTCAGTAAGTATTTAGAGGTTGTCATGTTTTTTCATTTAGCATGATATTGGGGGTGGAAAAAATGTTTTACTTTCTGGAACCATAGAATGTCGTGAAAACTATTTCTGCAAGTAAACTGACAATGACAAAATCAAACGCTTTCTTTCATGCCTATTTCTCTCCACATATTTTTTTTCCCCCCTTTTTCTGCTCCCTCCTTATTTTCATTTTCTTTACCATGTTTTCCGTTAGTAATTTTCCAACTTTTCCTTTCTTTTTATTTTTATTTCACCCCTTTTTCTTTCAGGAATTTCCGGACCATTGGTCCCGTGGTTTGCTATATTTTTTGCCATTGATCGGGGGTTTAAATTTTATTTGATTTTGAAAGATTTCTTAATTACATACTATTGAACTGTACAGAGAAAAGTTATGAAATAAAAAAAAAAAAATCACTATTGAAAGTAGTGGATGTGCTGTATGAAAGATAAGGTGTTTTTTTTTTTTTTTTTAAACATATTTATTCAACTTCCAAAAACAATAACAATCAACAGCTCAAGAAATATACAAAAAAAAAAAAAAAAGTGAAGGTTTTTACAAAGTAAACAATTTCAAAGAAAATATAGAAGAAAAAAAAAAAGTTAATTATGAATTACTGTTACTTTCAAAAATGTATCTTTAAACAATGAAAAATAATCATAACTTCTTTTTTAACATAAAAGTTTCTTTCCATCTCGAGCATCATCTTCATAGCTGTTTTAAATCTATAAAGAGTAGGTATGGTATTGGTATATTTACATGTGAAAATAAAATATTTAGCGTGAAAAATAATGTAATTGTATTTATAATAGTTTTCATCAGTATAACCAAAAGCAATAACTTTATAATTCAAACTTAAAGTTACATCACTTAGAGTATCAACAAAAACGTCATTCCAAAACTTAGATGAAATATTACATGACCAAAATAGATGCTTGAGGGTTTCACTGTCATTACCACAAAAGGAACAAAGGTCATTATCTAGTATAAGGTGTTGATAGCACTGCATGCCTCTCTAAAAATCACTGTCACTTAAGCAGTAAATTAGTACCAAAGTAAGGCAAACAATGAAATTAATTGGTTTATTTCCACTTTATATATTTACAATGTATACATTAGAAACACTGGGGAATATTCAATGTGGTTGGTGACCATAGTAAGCTGGCATCATAGGCAGGCTTATTAAACAAATATACACAAAGTATTCAAGATAGTCTCAGTGCACAATGTATTTCAGTATATACTGAAGATTACAAATTCACGTAGTTTAAGTCCACAATATATATATATAGATAACATATATATATATATATATATATATATATATATATATATATATTATCTATATATGTTATCTATATATATAAATATATATATATATATATATATATATATATATACATATATATATATATATATATGTAATCTATATATATTATCTATATATATATATATATATATATTATCTATATATGTTATCTATATATATATATATATATATATATTATCTATATATATTATATATATATATATATATATATATATATATATATATATATATATATATATATTATCTATATATATATATATATATATATATATATATATATATATATATATATATATATATATATATCTATATATATATATATATATATATATATATATATATATATATATATATATATATATATATAATAACTGATTAAACTGATTTTATTCATTGAGTCAGTTAATTAAAAAAAAACTGATCAGAACTGATTGAAGAAAACTTATTCAAATGTAGTAAGTTTTGACTTAGTTTTGTTCCAAAAGCTTTCCATGATTATCAGAGAGATCAAAGAAAAGCCCACCCATGCTCTCCCAGAAATATTCTCCACCATCTGTTTTTGTTGGATATACCAAACATCTTGCCAGGATCATGCCTGATAATTGACCAATCCCATTCTTAGGTATCTCACCCTATTGAATGTTAAGTTATGCAAGAGTGGTTACATGCCATCTTATTGGTCAGAAGTCAGAATCTGCCAAATCCACAAGATCGGATGGAGGGCAAAATCTGCAGATGAGCACAAGTTTGATTGATGTTTATTAAAAGACTATTAGTTATTCTAGCAAGACAAATCAAAGAATTCTGGATGTCACAACCACTTGAGCAAGACTATTAGTTTTTTTAGCAATGCAAGTCAAAGAATTCTTGATGTCACAACCACCTGAGCAGACTGTCACAATGTCCTAATTCAAATATGTGGATTATAATATGATGACAGAACACAGATGGTCAATAATGGTAACACTCATAGAGTCTCATTTTTAAAGAAATTGATGAAAAATATTGATTTAAGTTCATGGGAAGTACTTTACTAACCAGCTTGTTATAAACAAAACTTAATAAGATAAGACATTATTGCAGGGAAAACAATTTCTAAGCCCATTATCCCTGGTCCGTCAGCCCTTAGCCCAGATTAAATTGTACCTCAGTTTTGGAAGGTTTCCCAGGTAATCATAACATGATGTAGGACACACGATAACACTTCCTGTCCATTCAATTAATATTACAGAAATATACGTTGAGACTCCATGACACAAGCATATAAAAAGCTTTTTACAAAGATGGTTCCCCTTACGATGATATATAAGAAATAAACATATTGATTTTGTAGACATGTGGATATATCAGAAATTAGATACTAAAACACTAATACTGTTTAAGCTTACAAACAGATAATAGAAAAACTGATCAACAAAAGAGACAAAACACCCCTATTTGGGTGTTTCAGCTGACGTCACAAGGTCACATGACTTTGTTTACATCGCCATTTTGTTTGGAATAGCCACTGTTGTCTGCTGTACACTTAATTAGACTTACATACATATGCATGTTGTTATATAAGATTATTTTTGTAAGATAATTATGCAGAATCTTGCTTTGCTGTTGGTTGCACTAAATGTGTGCGGGGGAATAAAAAGACCACTTTCTCGATTTCCATCTGATCTTAACCGACGTTTAAAGTAGATTTCTGCTGTACGACGCAATGGTTTTAACCTACGGTTCACACTAGGATTTGCAGAGAGCACTTTAAATCAGGTATGTAGGCTTTGGCTGAGTATAATAAAGAATCAGCTGACGTTAAAGTTACTCTTTATATACCCGGTGAAAATATAAAACGTAAGGAAAATATGAAGTAAATTGGAAGCAAAGAAAAAATTGCAATTTGCAAAATTTGCTGAATTGGTAGTGGTAGGTTGGCATATAGTATGTTTGTTGTGCGTGTGATGTGACTGAGCTGTGGAAGACATGTGAAACACAATGACTCCGCTGCCCTGCAGAATGGAGTCTATTTGATTTAGAATCATGTGATCAAATCCGTCTATTCACCCAGAAATGAAAAGTATATTCTCCTTTTCCATTTAGAAGCATACAATATGCAGAAATTTGTAGGACATTATGATTCATCTCTTGGACAACTATAAGTGCCTGATGGACAGGTTATTTACAGGTTGAATAGTTCATTTCTGGTTAGATAAGTGCGATTAAAGTTTCCAGTACTTACAAAGATGATCATGTCTACCTTTTCCTCATTTTCTTTGCAGTATATTCTTCCTGCTATTGTTCATATAAACCATCAACCATTACTAGAAAGAGGAGATGGACCTATAGTAAGTACTTTATTTTTTTCTTGAAAAAACCCGGATCTTCTTCTCAGTTGCTATCTACAAACTTGTTTCTCAAGTGCTATTTTATATTTGAATATTTGCAACCATGGTGCATATACAGTATATACATTATATACATTATTGATGATGAATCAAATTTGCTAGTTGTGACACATTTCTTTCTCCTGCAGTGTTTGGTTTTGGCTCCTACCAGGGAGCTTGCCCAACAAGTACAAAAGGTCGCACAACAGTTTGGAGCTGCATCCAGGTTTAAAAGCACATGTGTGTATGGTGGCGCGCCACGAGGACCACAACTCAGGGATCTTGAAAGAGGTTAGTGTGTGTTACAATCAAATCACCCCCTCCCCACCCACTATCTATCTGGGCATTTATGACTAGAGTAGAATTAATTAATTGACTATTTAACCTAATGGTCCATGGACCTTATAACTTGTAAAACAATTGTGAATATAACATGTTTGCAATACTTCTTCTTTAGGTACCGAAATTTGTATAGCCACTCCAGGACGTTTAATTGATTTTCTTGAGAGCGGACAGACCAATCTACGAAGGTGCACTTATTGTGTCCTAGATGAGGCTGACCGTATGCTGGACATGGGTTTTGAACCTCAGATTAGAAAAATCATTGAGCAGATCAGGGTAGGTTTCTTCAGTTTGTATTTTATTGGTGGGCTGATTATGTATGAGCTTGTATCTTTCCTCAATAGTCATGTGTAGCAAACTGTCTTTCATGTTAACTTCTGTTCTGGGTGTTATTTTAGGAGATCGTTATTTTTTTTTCTCTCTAGGAGACTGGGAAACGTGCCTCTTGATCAGTAGCAGCGCTACAGAGGGGGGGGGCATTTGGGGAATTTGCCACCACGAAATTTGCTCCCATTATCCCTCAGAACATTTTGTAAAGTAACATATTTTGTTCGATTTATAAGCTTTTTTCCCTGATGAAACCAAATTCCCCTCCCCCCCCTTCCCCTTTATAAGCTTTTTCTTGATAAGACCAAATCCCCCCCCCCTCCCTAACCTTACACCTTAGTAGTATTTTACGTCTTATCACCAAAGGTGGAAAAAATATATATTTTTTGGGACCATAAAAGTCTTGAAAAAATTTCTGCAACAATAACAAAACTGAAGAAAATTGTATTTCTGTCTTTTCACACCTTTCCTTTAAATTTTTTTGTAATTTTGCCTTTTTCTTTCTCCTGTTTTCCTGTCTTTTTTCCGTTTTGTTTTAATTTTCTGTTTCTTTCTGAAAACCTAAAAGCAATTCTGGCTGGGGCCATTGATGCTGTGGTACACTATATATATCACCCTTGCCTATCACATATACCACAAAAGATGGCCATTATTGATATGATTTTTTTTTTTTTTGATAACCAATTTTTAGATGTTCTTGATATAGTGATTATTTTGAAAATAAAAGGAACAGTCTTAATATTTTTCTTACAGCCCGACCGTCAAATGCTCATGTGGAGTGCAACATGGCCAAAGGAGATTCGTGCTCTAGCCAACGATTTCCTTTCAGATGCAACGATGATCAACATTGGGACCCAAAATCTTGCCGCCAATAAAAACATTCTTCAAATTGTGGATGTGTGTGAAGAAGGGGAGAAGGTTAGCAAGTAAGTTGTTCATCTTCCACTATGGAATTATTAACCTCTCTAAGTTAAATGATTGACAGCTTTTTCAACCAATCACTGCATGAATTTGCATAGCAACAAAATCTGCGTAAAGTGGGGCAAACATCTTATGCGGTACTGGTACAGTACAGCTAGTAAGCGCTCATGCAGTCAATGCAATATACTGTACAAAACAAATTCCTGCACAAAAATTGCACTTACGGGTTTTTGTAAATCCGATTTCTATTACCCAGAATGGTTAGCAAACATAATTTTCTTTATTCCTCTTGCTAAGATCTTTAAAGATCTGGAGAAGTGCCATAAATTGGTCAAAGCTTACAGCAGGCCACATGGACATCTAAATGTCAATGCATTGGTCATGCATGATTGCAGATTTGAGGTTTGTTTGCCCCATGTAGTTACCGCATTGCTATGGTAGGTGTGGTCTATTTCCATACTTAGTGAGGTCAATTGACACGATAGTTTGACAGTCAAACTTATCCTGATAGAATTACCACTCCTCACCCTCCCCAAAGCTTTCCTTCAACTCCATTGCCGAGCTCTTCTGCAATAATCCACCACACAATAGCCTCTGCTTCCTGGATCACATCAACTACTACAACAACATAAATTTCTCCATTCCTTACTTATTCCTTGCTCGCCACACTATCTCCTCTCATCCACTTTTCACTTCAAGACATAATCTAATCACTCTGCACAATTTGGCAATCTCTGTCAGCTGCCGTTAAGCCTCACCAACACTTTGTTTGATTCAAAATGTTTAGGGCCAGGTGGGTTGCATTACATAACTTCAACGGATAAATGTATAAAGCTTATTAACAGAAATGTACTAAGATGGATTTGAGCATTTTCAATTTAATGCCCAGCTTTGTCAGGAGTAAGTTTTTCACAGAAGAACAAAGACTGTCAAGGCCACCATTGTTGAAATTTGTTTTCTGTAGCCCTATACAACCCTTAATTCCTACCAACCTTTTTTTTTGGGTGTAAATTTGGTCGTAAAGTTGTAATGTGTATAAAGTAAAATATAACATTTTTCATTTCAATAACTAAGCTTTTTGACTTCCTTACCAACTCACTTTCTTATCAATTTTTTTTTATATTAAGAATGGTCAGAGTTTTCATTTTCCTTGAGTCTTATTTTGTTTAATAATCTTATCAACTAGTGGGCTACACTACGGTCAAAGGGGAAGGGGATAAGGGGGTCATTTCCTGTAGGCCCAGGTTCCTAAGGGCCCATAAGATTAAGAAAAGAATTTGTATTCAAACAGAGGGCCTAAGAAATTGCCTAAAACCCATGCTTGACAACGGCGATCAAAAACGGTGTAAAATTGGAAGAGAAAAAGGTGACAGCCTTTTTATTTGCTCTTCAAAATATTCCAATATGGGGCCCAGATTGTCAGTTTTCTCCAGGGTCCCACGATCCTTTCAGCAGCTCTGGTGAGCTTGTGATGAACATAAGTTTGCAAATTATATTTTGACAGATTGATGCAGCTACTAGAAAAAATTATGGGTGAAAAGGAAAACAAAACTTTGATATTTGTGAAGACCAAACGAAAGTCAGATGACTTGGTGAGGAGGCTTCGACAAGAAGGGTAAGCAGCTCTGCCAATCTCCTTAATTTGTTGGAAGTCAGCTGTAGTTTTGCGTCTTTCTGAACTAAACTGTTACTGTAGTGAGAAGCTGATAAAACTTAGTTTAATTAGCAATAAAAATTGTTAATGTTAAAAATTGTTTAATGTTAAAAAACATACTATGAAATCAAGCATGTTTTTAGCATTTATATGATTTCAAGCATATTTTTAGCATTCCATCCATCCATCCATGTTCATTTGTAGTAGGCGCCTTTTCCATAGGATACAAAGCGCCCAGAATGCTGCCCCAAAGTTCAGTAAGTAATCCATGATTAAAAAGAAAAGTCTTAAGACGTGTTTTGAACTGTCCAAGTGAACTGGCATGGCGAATGTGTGAAGGCAAAGAGTTCCAAACATGGGGTGCTGCAGCTGAAAAAGCCCTAGAACCAGCTTTGGTGTTAGTTCTGGGTTCAGTCAGGAAGTTTTCAGAAGAGGAGCGAAGGGATCGTGCTGGTGTATAAAGTTTCAGACTGTTGGATATGTATTCAGGTGATTGATGTATCAGGGATTTGTAGACAATAACACATGTTTTGTATAAAATTCGCTGTGACACAGGAGCCAATGCAATTTGTTGAGCAAGGGTGAGGCATGATCACGTGACGTTTCCTGAAGATAAGCTTAGCAGCTTTATTTTAGAGTTTCTGTAGGCGATTTACATTTTTCATGGTAATACCATTCAAAAGGGAATTACAGTAGTCCAAACGTGATAGGATGAGTGATCGAACAACATAATGACAGGTTTCAACGTCAATGTACCGGCGAATCTTGCCAATGTTTCTAATGTGATAATTAATTGTTTTACTAAGTTGTGTCACATGGTTGTCCATTGACATTCTATTATCGAAAGCAACTCCCAGATTTTTAACTGAAGTGACTGGTGAGATGCAAGTATTGCAAATACAAACTTGAGGTTCTCAAGGGCTTTACTAGCATTTGATGAAGAGAATATGATACACTCTGTTTTGTCCTCATTAAGTTTAAGTTTGTTTGCAATCATCCACTGTTGGATATCTTGCACACAGGAGGTCAGTTTGAATAAAGTACATTCAGCATCGAGTGGAACTTTAGGGTTAAAGGCTAAGAAAATCTGTATATCATCAGCATATATGTGATACTCGATCTTGTGCTTCCATAATATGTCACCTATTGGGATAGTATAAAGTGTGAATGACAAAGGTCCTAAAACAGAGCCTTGTGGGGTCCCATATTCAAGATTTACAGTGTTGAGTCAGCTCCAGGAACATGGACATGTTAGTCTGACAATTAAAATATGATGATAGCCAATCCAAAGCGTTGCCAGAAATGCCAAAGCTATGCTCAAAACGAAGCATGATTTGGTGGTCTAGCGTATCAAACGCGGCAGACAGATCCAACATAAGAAATAAAATAGCTTTCTGCTGGTCGGTAGCTTGAAGAACATAATCTTGCACATGTAGTAGGGCAGACTCAGTACTGTGTGAAGTTGGTGGGCGATTGTAGTGGCTCAAAAGTTTGTGTTTGTTGATGTGTTCAGTGAGTCTACTGGTTACAACTTTTTCAATATATTTTGAAACTGTAGCAATGTTTGAGACTGGGCGGTAGTTTTGAGTTCATTTTTGTCCAAAGATTGTTTTTTGATGATGGGAGCCACAATTGCATGTCCATAGGCTTTTCGGGAAAATACCATGTTCCAAGGAAGCATTCACAACTTCTGTAAGTTTCGGGAGGATAGTTTTCACATGTTGTTTCAACAGCCATGTTGGAATCATATCAAGAGCACATGTCTTGGAAGGTGACTTCGATTATATTCATAAGTTCATCTTCAGTGACAGGCTGGAAATCAGAAAGAAGTGAACAATTGAAAGGAAACCTTCTGTCTATCAGAATAGATGGTGAGTCAACATGTAGGTCATTAATCTTGTGCCTGATGTCCTTGACTTTATTCTGGAAAAAATTACTAAAGTCATTTGCAAGTGTAATTGGACATTCACTCTGTGGAAGAATTCTTGAATTATTGTTGAGAAGTGTGTTGACAGTGGCAAACATGTCCCTTGGGGTGGAAGACTGTAACTTCTCCATGTAGAATTCTTTCTTTGCAGAGAAAAGAACAGTTCTTACATGTTGCTTTGAATCATTATACGCTGATAGGTCAGAGAGATCTACTTTTTAGCCACTTGCGCTCACAGCGCCGCCCGTTCTCTCCTGGCATCATCAACTGATTTGTTGTACCATTTAGGCGCGAACGGACACTCTTTTTGCGTTCAATAACAGGAGCATGCAGATCAAGGGCTGATGTAATGGCAGTGCCAAAATCAGCTACAAAGTCATCAACATTTGTTTCTTGCAAAGAAATTTGATTAAGATTGGATGACAAATCTTGTGAAAGTTGGGAGTGATCAATGGCACTGTATCTTCTTGTTAAAATAATTCCATTATTGGGAACTACTTTAGGTAAGTCAAGTTTACAGCATATGACAGAATGATCTGAGACATGATTTTCATGAATTTCAACAGATGATAAAAGTGTTTCATTTTCTCTGGTAATGACAAGATCAAGAATGTGGCCTTTGTTGTGTGTAGGTTGATTTACATGTTGAATGAGTCCAGAAGATGAAAGTGTAGTAGCAATTTGACCAACATCAGGCTTAGTTGGGACATCAAAGTGCACATTGAAATCACCCAGCAAAACAAGTTGACCAGGAAGATCATTTAAATTGTCTACAAAATCATCAAACTCATCTAAAAATTCTTTAACTGTGAGTTTGTTAACACTAGAAGGTGGAGGACGGTATATCACCACAAGATCGAAGGATCTATTATTGTTTGAGATTATGGCATATTCAAAAGATTTGGCATTAAACAAGTTTGATGTGACATGCTTCAAATTAATTTGTGATTTATGAATGACAGCAATGCCCCCACGCCGGTCTCCTGGCCTAGGTATATTGATGAAGGAGTATCCCCTAGGTGTAAGTTCCCCAATGGCAACATTGTCATCAGATTCAGTGAGCCAACTCTCAACTATAATTAGAACATCCACATTGTTGGTTAAAATATAATCACATATGTACAGAGATTTGTTACATGCAGATTGACAATTCCAGAGCCTGATATCAAGCCTATCATCATTCAAATCAGTTATGTAAGAGTTGTTCTCACTACTTTGCAAGTTTGAAGCTTTACATGTAGATCTTTTGTCCTTAATATGAGATCCACCTCTCCGAGATCTGACATGAAACAAGCCATATTCTTTTAGGGTCTTACAAACATCAGATGGTATGAAAGACTTGATTTTCTTGTTAGTGAACAATTCAGAAGTGTGACAATAGCTGAGTAATTGATCCCTAGAATAATGAACTCTCCTGACTGAATCAGGCATTATACTTGATCACACAAGCAGCCATGCGGTTTTTGCATAACAATGGTGGCATTGTCATTGCAGACATTCCAATAACCAGATGTTCAAGCTCATGAGGACTGAAACACAGTAGAATCCAATAATTGAAAATAAAAAGATGAAAATTCATGCTCAAAAATCAGCTGAAGCAAAAGATAATTCCACACAAAAGTCACACTAGGAAGATCTTGAAGTACAAAACTATCACCAGTGCAAAAATTAAAAGAAAAGAGTTCCCCAAAGTATGGTAAAAATTCAGAAACTGAGGAGCAACATTCAGCAGTGGCAGCAGCTAAAACAGCGCCCAAATAATGAATTCAAGCATATTTTTAGCATTGATATGAATTTAAGCATACTTTCAGCATTTATATCAATTCAAGCATATTTTCAGCATTGATGTGAATTCAAGCATATTTTCAGCATTGATATGAATTCAAGCATATTTTTAGCATTAATATGAATACAAGCATATTCTCATCATTTATTTTGTTTAAGAAAGATTTGCAATTTGTTTTTTAAACAATATTTGTTCAATGCAAGTACATGACTATCACTTAAAATTCAGAAATAAGTTTTTGAATATTTCATGTTCTCTTGTAAGTTTTCTCATTCCTTTTCATATTTATTACATTTTATTGACCGTCTTCACATTTAAAGGAATATTCTAATGAATTGTAATTTTCATATATATGATAGCAGACTAGTAAAAAAAGACATTTCAAGTAGAGTGTAAGGTTCATGAGTAGATGGGCAAAGCATGCTCTTATCCCTTTCACTGCTAAGCTATATCAGACTTAACTAAGTGCAGGCGCTTTCATCGTTTTTTCGCAAAACTGGTATAGGAGATATCCACACTAAAATGTGATTAGTCTTAGGAAAAAAAGTTTTCAGATCACAGAGAAAAAGTCTATGTTTGTTTGAAAAGAATATTTCCAAACTTAAACAACTAAAATGTTATTTCTAAACGTTAAACTTTATACTAAAGCAACGTAATTTCTTTTACCAATCAACCCGTTTTTGTATTGTCACTCACTGATATTTTGATTTTTCATCAACTTGACGTCGCCTCTGTTATGTAAGTGATAAAACTTAAGGGTACCAACTCCAAATTGAAAAGTGGACTGCCGCTGCCAATTCTATTTTTGCCCTTTAATCTGGTATATGATTTGATACAATACGATGATCGTATGATGAGTGCTGTGCCATTGAAAATGTTGTGTGGAAACATGTACATGTACAGTGTTTGCAGAGACATTCAAGTAGAAGACACTGTATATGTACGGTGTCAGCAGTGAAAGGGACATATCGTGAACATCTCCTTATTGACCATTTTTAAACCTCTGAAACATTTCCACTCTACCCCCTTTCACAAGAACGATTTCCAGGTGAGTGTTTTTCACCACACACACTTCAGTAGATGACATATGATATCAAGGATGTTTCTGTTCTTAGGGCAGCCTAAGAAGAAATCACACAATTTTATTTTGATCATACGGATTATACTCCATGTTGTATTCTAATCTTTTTCTTCGTATTTTTAAAAGAAAATGTAACTAAGTAACATAAAAAAAACACAAATATATTTCTCATACTCACAAATCGCGTGCGGATGATTATCAACAAGCCATGCTGGTAAACAGAGATTACCTGTTCCCAATGCATGCCCAGGCACCGCACACAGTATCGTGTAACGGGTCTGAAGCTCGGGCCAGCCCAGGCATGAAATTTAATGATATCCAGTGTTTTTCTCAGAGAGCTATGAATGCAGGTTTGGTAAGAGAGGAATGCAGAATCCAACCGCCGAAAACAGGCAAAAACAGCGGTTGGGGAATTAAGGAGATGTACACGATATGGATAAATAGCGTATGTAATACCCAATCACAAAAACATGCTTCTAATATTTAGAAATGGGCAATTAAAGAAATACACAAAAAGTCTTGGACCTGCCTTTATGACATCACACTGTGCACTGTGAGGTCACTTTTCAACACACTAACACAAATTTTGATATGTAATAACTTCTAAACGGAAGAAGATATCAACATGGCTACTACTTTAATTTGTAAATTCACAGTAATATTCCTTTAATGTTCAGCTCTGTTGTACTATTTAGGGTGTGTAACAAACTCTTTGGTCTTCTGCTTAGATTGCTGGCTACGTGTATACATGGTGACAAAGGACAAACGCAGAGAGACAGGGCACTTAATAGTGAGTTTGGGCTATTAACAGAAAAGTTAATTTTATACCCCATACAATTAAGATCTTTTGTTTATTTTATTTTTCTCTATGAAATAAAAACAATGGAATCACAGAAGAGTACAAAGCAGTCTGCTCAGTCTATAGGACCATAGACCTATTCAAGTCTGAATCGGCAATTTCCGGAAAAGTAATTTAAATAATGTCACATGGCCAAAATGCATGTGTCCATAGTGGACCAATCGTATACTGGGGGTATCTTATCAACCAATGAAATACTGGGGGAATGGAATCTTGGCTGTCTGCACAATTCACGTACGGTGTGAGACCAAGTGGATGAAAAAATTGTTTTCAAATGCTAATCATACATGTGTTATACGTGAAGGTAATACCCACACGCATTGTTGCTTTACAACTTTGCCTCTAGCAACTACAACTGATTGGTTAAGTAACAAAGGGAATATTTTCCCAGCAGGCAATTGGTCAAAGTATTGAAGTAAGCACATTCATCTAAAATCGGTTTGAAATGGTCTATCAAAGTAACAAATTGTTGAAATAATGCCAGGTTGCCATCTTATTCTGTTGAGGAGTTATTGCACTTAAAAGATTTCACCTATGCGTTGAAAATTAACTTGCAGTGTAAAGTGTGTCATAATTGTAGATCCAAGATACTTCTTTATGTATTGTTATAGAATGAAAAATTATTTGTCTTTCTTTTACAGTGTAAGGCACGTGTTATACCTCATCTCAATATTAAAGTAAACATAAAAATGTTTTCAATATGTAGAACGAATCAATTACCTTTCAAAGAAATACATAAACAGTCAAGAAGTAAAGAAATTATCTCATGAATAGAATGTGCTAATGCAGTAGTTTCATAGTTAGCTCCAACAAAGTTGGACCAAGGGATGTTTTGCCTGCGTTTGTTTTGTCTATTTTTCATCAACATATCTTAAAGAAATATTCCCATAAATGTTCATTTTTTTCATATATGATAAAGAAAATTTGTAGAAACAAAAGTGGTAAAACAAGTATGTTAATATTTTATTCCGTTTAGAAGTTATGATATTTTAAAGTATTTTTAATATGGACAAAAGAGACTGATTGGCAACATCTGTGATGTCATAGAGACAATTTCAACAATTTTTTTGTATTTTCTTAGAAATTATATGGATTTTTTTCTTAATAAAAATGTGATGTACACCAAGAAAAAAACAAAATGTTTTCTTTGTATTCCACCCTATTTCTATAATGAACCAAAATACTGTTCGATAATGTAAAAAAAGTATGATTAAATTGATAAGAAATACATAAGAACAGTGCTGGAATTGCCTTGATGACATCACCAAGCTGAAGGACATATACTGTATGAGGTGTTTTTAAGAACATTTTCCTACTCTTTAAATTGTTATAACTTCTAAACAAAATAAGATATTAACAAAGATATTTTACCACTTTGTTTCTACAAAGTTTTCCTATCATATGAAAAAATGAAAATACATGGGAATATTCCTTTTGGTTGGATTTTGATTCAATTTGGTGTTTGTTTGTTACTACTTTAGAAAAATGTGACATAAATTTGGGACATATTGGACCATTGGACCAGGGGAAGGGCAGAATGGAGGGGTGGGATGTTTGAAGGTGAGATCTGTCAAGATTTTAGATAAAACTTTCCAATGGAATTGCTGAACAAAGAATTAATATCCTGAATGGAAATCATTTTTCTAGACTCGATAAGAACATCAAACCAAATGGTTTCTGGAATCAAAAGAGAATCAAAGCAATAGGCTTCTTGCATGAAAGGAAAATAATGGAGTGTTAATCTTGCCTAAAAGGAAATTAAACAATGACTGCTTAGCCAGAATAAAAATGAAAACAATGATATGACTTTTAAAGAAATCAGTCAGGAAGTTAGATATTCCTGAAGGGATTAAAATGCAAATGGCAATACAGAGATCAAAAGTGGGAAAGAGATTCTTTGGGGATCAAACTTTGGTGGGCCTAGGATTTCTGATATAGATTGTATTGCAGATGCAGGGCCTCCAACAATGGACATGTTGGAATTTGCCAATGGGGCAGACGTCTATGCACTCTACAGAGTGCTAAAATTCCAGACAGTGTACATGTTGGAATTGCCAATGGGTCGGATGTCTATGCACTCTACAGAGTGCTAAAATTCTAGACAGTGGATATGTTGGAATTGCCAATGGGTCGGATGTCTATGCACTCTACAGAGTGCTAAAATTTAAACAGTGGATATTTTGGAATTGCTAATTGGGCAGACGTCTATGCACTCTACAGAGTAATACAATTCTAGACAGTGGACATGTTGGAATTGCATATGGGTCGATGTCTATGAACTCTACAGAGTGCTAAAATTCTAGTTGCTATTTGTTTTCCTCCAAGAAAGACATATCTGACTACTAAACTTCTCATTTAAAGGTATATTGACAGGTAGATATTATTTTAAATTCTGAGCAGAAGAATGGTTACGATATAAACTTATAGTTCTTATATTTATGACAAATCATAACCTGCCAAGAATCAGGGCACACCCACCTCACTGGCTCCCCCACCCCTCTGCAACACTCCCACCAGTCCATCTGGCTCCCCTTGCCCCCCTGCAACAAATGCCATTGAAGTAGCCAAGCTCTTTTAAAAAAAACTCCAGATAAAATTATCTCCTTCCTTCATCATGCTTCCCTCTACAACCATATTTAACCTCCTTCCCTGCCCCTTCTCTCTCTACATTATTTTTTCACCCATACACCTCCTCTTTCAATCTCCCCTGTTTACTCTCCTTCCTACTTTTGGAAATGATCTAATCTATCAGGCACAATTTGACCCTTGTTGTTGTAGTGCCGTTAAACTCTCATCAAACAAATTAAAGTGAGTAAATTTTTTCAGCATGCACAAAAGTAATGATGCATAATCAGGATTACAGCTGAAATTCTTTCTTTTTCTTTCCCAAATTCCATATATTAATGGTTCTTAAATTGAGTTCTACTGCTAATTGTGGGTCCAAGATTATAATATTATCCAATTCCAGGTTCACTAAAGCCAATTTCTCACATTGAAAATATTTGGGGGGAAGGATAAAAAAAACAGTAAGTTAACATAACCAATTTTTTGGTTGTCCCATTGTAAGGTCACAAGATATTTTGTAATTTATACTTATTAGGTATCTAAGCTTAAAATGTATATAAAAAAAAACCCCAAAAAAAAGAGTATTTAAAAAACTCTTTAAGACCCACTTATTTTGATATTTTTCATTTTGTTTTATTTTACTTTGTAAACGCCATGGTACTTTGGTGAATGGCGTATTTAAGTAACATTTATTATTATTATTAATATTATTAAAATGCTGTAAAATGATTAACTTTTAAACAATTTTGGTGGCAGGGGCTTGGTGTTGTTGTTGTTGCTATCTGTCTATGTACTTTTAATGATGCACGGAAAATATTAAAAGTCTGTGCACATGTAACAATTTCTATATTGTTTTGAAGAGAGTATTAATATCTGAGCAGATCAGTTTTTGAATTTTGAATACAGCACTTTTAGTTTTTTAAATTTGGCACCAAAGTTTTATCGTATTTTAATTTATGCTACATTTGAGATGTAAGAAAGCGCAAACAGTTCCAAATCTTGATGTAATTCTTTCAATTTGTCTCCTGAATCATAAGTCACTGAAAATGATGGGAAAGTTTTTTTACTGTTAGTCAGAATGTGCTGCACAAGTTCAAAGAATTGTGACAGGCGATAATAAACAAAGGATTTACAAAATAAAATACAAAGTCCAATTTGCATATGGATGCCTGAGATTTGGAATCGCTTCCAATTTTCATTATTGATTGATTTTTTTTGCTACTTTTATGAGATATGATAGATTTTTAAGCAGTTGAGGTAGCGTTTTAATTACTCAATACATCCATATACCATTAAATTTTCAAATTGTACGACTGTTGCAGTAATGACATAAAAAAACATGTGTACCCTTTTATATTCCAGAATTCCGTTCAGGCAATGCTCCAATCTTAGTGGCCACGGATGTTGCATCCAGAGGTTTAGGTAAGTCACTTCTTGAGGCAAAAAAGGATGCGAGTGTGTGTGTGAGAGAGACTATTCCAAGGGTTGTAATGGCTCTGTCCGTAGAGCTTTCTGTGGACTGATAATTT
The DNA here is from genome assembly GCA_020152595.1 of Chiridota heheva. Taxonomy (NCBI): domain Eukaryota; kingdom Metazoa; phylum Echinodermata; class Holothuroidea; order Apodida; family Chiridotidae; genus Chiridota; species Chiridota heheva. The sequence goes on along the minus strand of JAIGNY010003929.1, from coordinate 358,811 downwards.
AGAAGGTAACTTTTGAGTGTGTGATTGTGATATTTTGTAACGATAAGTTAAAAAATTTCAAATTTTAGTTCATTTTATATGAAATGACCCTGCTGTTGTGGTATGTGGATTGATTTTCAGGAGTCCAGTATGCTCTTCGCATGCCTTCTAGAAATGTGAGATTTTGGCTTTCTTCATTTGTAATTTTTTGAACGTGTTTGATCAGTCTTCAAATTGGATTTATTTTACCTAATAAAATGGGGCTCTGATGGTTGAGCGAATAGTTCATGGAGAATGCTATTTACAAATAAAGGCATGCTGTTATGTGTCTTAAACTTTTTCATTGTACATATACATTTTAAGCAAATACGGGGATATATTATCTTTAATCCTTAACCCTTACTCTACCAGGGCTTTAAAAAAGGCGAGCCCAATTTTTGTAACTTTTTTTTCATATGCATTTTTGGCAACTTTTCTTTCATTTTCTTCCTTACAAGTTTGGTTGGAATAGAGGCTAAGATATTTATCTTTTGAGTAATGAAAGCTAATTTTGGAAATATTGGACAAAAATATGCAATTTATGCAATTTTTGGCTAAATTTGGTCAACAAATGGTCAATTTTTGCAGAAGTATAACTTCTTGTCAATATTGAGAACAGAAATTTGTGTTACATAAATTCTTTATGAAAGGAAAGATGAAAAAACATCAAAAATGATTATAGTCAAAAGATCCCTGAAAGCTGCAGCAGAAAAATGTTTACGCAGTGGTCATGGTGAGACTTGAACCAGGAGCACTCGTGTGCTAGCAGCGTACATTTCCTTTGCACCACGTAGTCATTCAAATTGGAGATGTGAAATATAAATTTTATAGGAAAGATTCTAAATAGAGGGGTTACGCCTTTATTTATATGTCAAATGAAAGATAATTTTAAGCACTTTTGAACGGCGGTTCAACGAAGCATGTGCGATGTATGGTTTGGGTACACAATTTTTGTAGAGAAAAAAACAGGTCAAAAATGGCAGAAATTCATGAAATTTTGAAGAAAATTTTATTTTTAGAAAAAGGTGGTTTGAAAATGGCGATACTATCGCCGCATGGTAGAGTAAAGATTAAATTGCACGACCGTTTGGACATGCTCTTTTAAAAAAATTATTTTGCTTTGTCAATTAGACCCACAGCAGAGATCCTGGTATTATTTAAAAGAACTTGAATCGTTCTTTCAAAAATTGTAACTTTTTGCTGGAGGTTATTGAAGATTTTTGAAAAAAATGGGTTGAAATAAGAGAAAATTTGAAAAATGCACAAAATTTAGCAAAAAAATAAGGAGGAAGTGTCAAAGACATTAAATGCATCCAATTCTGGTCTAATTTGGACTGCCTCTATCATCAATATCTTTTTTTTTGGCAAAAGATGTACAAAGTTTCGTGATTTTTACCTTTTTTGAGACTAATTTTTGACAAAAATTGTAGTTCCTGATCCCGATCGAACTGCTGTACACAAAAAATTGTGTCACGAAGCCTATTTCACATAGTAATTCTGATTGAAAACATAAAGAGCACCTCTGCATTCTTACCGAAATTATAAGTAGGAAAAGAAATCCACACACTGAGACATACCCACTGTGGTCTAGCATTTAGTGTCCGAGATTACACCGTGCATGGCCGGCGTCCGAATCCCGCAGCGGATGCGTAGCTTTGTTTTTTCGCGAGTAATTACACGGGTGATTATTTTTTTGCTTATTTTCATTGTTTTTGCAAGTCAGATTTGAGAGAGAAAAAAATGTAGACTGGTATCAATGGATAGGTAATTTCACAAGGAATCGAAATATGTAAAAAAAACTCCTCTATTTTCATTATTCACAAGAATTATTACAAGCTCAAAAAATTGAGCAATTTTGACCTAATGTTTGCCTAAAATTTGCATATTTATGTCGATAGTTTCTTTTATTTTGAATTTGTTATTGAAAAGTGTATTGTCTTAGCATTCATATAAACTAATCTTGTAGTGATAGAAAACAAAAAAAAGTTGTGAAAATTAATTTTGAAAAAAAAACAATTCAAAAAATTGCAGTCACGTTTTGAACACACTGGGGATTTTAAGGGTTTATAACTAGCTCTCATCATTTTGTACTTAACTATTAAATTTCTCTCCCATGCAGTACTTGCAGTCAATCAGTCAGTGTGATGACTGTGACGTATGAAATCCAGTATTTTAATTTGCGTTTCCTTTTTGTCTTTCTCCTCTATCCTGCTGTGGTGCCCATTGCCTTGATTGTTTTGTGATGTCACCATAACACTTTAGATGTTCACGATATTAAATTCGTCATCAATTATGACTATCCGAACAGTTCCGAGGACTATGTCCATCGCATTGGGCGAACTGCTCGAAGCACAAACACAGGCACTGCCTACACTTTCTTCACCCGAGGCAATGTCAAACAGGTCAATGATCTCATATCTGTGCTCAGGGAAAATAACCAACAAATCAGCTCGCAATTGTTGGAGTTGGCTGATGGCAACCGAGGTTACGGAGGCAAAGGTAAGCTATGTGTTGTCTTGTGTCTTTTTTTTTTTTACTTTTTATTTTCATTTAAGGTACATGGACAGGTTGATACAACATTGGTTAACATGATTTGAAATCCACCAGAAATCATGAAGAAAACAAAAAAAACTCATCAAAATTGGTAAAAAGTTGGCCGTTTTACAGCTTTTCAAAAAATGTTGTGCAGATATGCACGAATTTTGTGTTACTTTTTTATGTGAATGGGACAGTCTCCATTTTCTTATGAAAATATATTGTTTTATAACCCTCTGCCATTTCTCTTTAAAAACGAAAAGACAATTCTGATGAAGAGTATTTGATCTTTACTATACCCTGACCAACCTTGGGCTGGAGAAGGCATTCAGGCATTCAGAACATTTTAATTTTGTGAAATTAAGGGGGAAAAAATAAAGGCCTTTTGGGTTATTCTTCTGTTCATACAGCACATTTTTGGTTCTGATGCGATAGCAGGAAGCAATGCATTCATGATGGCGTATGTGTGAATGTATGTATGTATGTATGTATGTATGGGTGGGTGTGTGTATGTATGCATGTATGTATGTATACTAGCGATTCATAACTATGCATGTGTATGTATGTATGCGTGTATGTGTGTGACGCTGAGCTTGTAAACATATCTCAAGATTCATAGTGGATTCATGTCATATGTGGTACACAGATATTAATGCACTTGCATATTAATGAGTAGGTGAGGCTTAATATAAAAATGTTGAAATGCTCATATTTTAACAACCGCATATCTGTTTTCTTCCATATTTGGTTCAGGTTTGATGTTGCATAGTGTGTACATGTTCATGGTATAAAAACATGGAATTTCATTAGTATGCCTAGTGGGTGGGGCTTAACATGTTTTTGCTGAAAAGAGCTTGTAAACACGAAATCTAAATAATGATAAACTGGGTGCAAGTCATGTGGTACAGAGATAGCCCATGGTCTGCAGATGTGCCCTATTGTTTTTGATGGTGATGTCATACATATTAATGAGTAGGCGGGGCTTATTGACAAAATCTTTAAATGCTGATATTTTAAGAACTGCAGGTCTGTTATGTTTCATATTTGGTGTAATTGTGATGTTAGCTAGTGTGTTCATGTTCATGGTACCATACTTTTGAATTTCATTATTATGCATAGTGGGCAGGGCTTAACATGATTTTGTTGAAAAGGGCTTGTAAACATGGTATCAAGAATGGTAAACTGGATTCATGTCATCTGTGGTACATAGATAGCTCTTGGTTTGTAGATGTGCCCTATTGTGTTTGGTGGTGATATCACGTATATTAATGAGTAGGTGGGGCTTAATATAAAGATCTTGAATGCTATAATTTTGACAATAACATACCTGTCTGTTTTGTTTCATACTTGTTGTAAGGATCATGTTATCTAGTGTGTACGTGTTCATTGTATAAAAACATTGAATTTCATTAGTATGCATAGTGGGCGGGCTTAATATGACTGCTGAAAAGAGCTTGTAAACATGATGTGCCCTATTGTCCTATATTGATAAGTGGGTGGGCCTTAAAGTGAAAATTTTAAAAAAGTGATAAATGAGCAACTGTATGTCTGTTTTGCATCATAGGGCATGATGATTTTGTTGGTTATTGTGTACATGTTTTTGTTATCAGCAGATGTCATTAATATGCATGGTGGGCATGGCTTAATGTGAAAGTGCTAAATGATGTAAACACTATACCGTACATCATGAACGGTACATCAGATTTATGCTACTGTATATTAGGTACACAGATGGGTCATGGTCTGTAACACAGGGTTGGAAAAATACAAAAAATGTCACTCGCCAATCATTTATAGAACTTGGTGAGTAAATTAGGAGTACCACAGTATATTATCAAATTTCTACTCGCCACAATTATTTCTTGCTCGCCTATGGCGAGCAGGTGAGTGGTTTTTCCAACCCTGTCTGTACATATGTTGTGGTAGTGATGTCGTGAATATTAATGAGTAGGCGGGGCTTACTGACAAATTCTTGAAATAGAATAAATGAGCAGCCGTTTTTGCATCCTACTTGGTATGATAATGTTGATTATTGTGTAAAGGCTAATATCAACATTTTTATTGAACTACATGGTGGGTGTGGCTTTTGAATGGATATCATGGAACAAATATTTCATAATAGGCAATGACATTACAATTAAAACAAAACTTGCCAATCAATCTGCTTATGAAAATAAAGCAGGTTGATGCATCTTCCATTAACTTATTGTTTTATATATGTGCATGATATATCAAGTTCCATCTTTTTCCCCCTATACACAGGAAGAAGTCGTTACCGTTCCAATGACCGCTTTGGCGGCGGTGGAAAATATGGCAGTTATCGTGATGGACAGTCTGGCAGCCGAGGAGGCAGGTTCGGAGATAAAAGCAGTGAGAGGAATGATTTTGGATTAAGTGATAGCTTTGAGTCTGAAGATGACTTTGTATTTCGAGACCACTTTGGATCCAGAGGTATTGAGACAGAACATTAAACTTGAAAATCTCCTTTAAGCGAATACCATTTTGTTTCATGTGAAGTCGTTTTTCATATAAGATGAGCTCTCTTGACAACTGGACTGATTAATCCTTTAATGTTACCTTACGGCTTAAAGCCATTTCTGGTGGCATTATTACATTTGAAACTGATTTCAAACTTTTCATATTTTCTGTGTAGACTAAACTAATTTGTGTTTTTTGAAGTCATCACAAGAATAATGTTCACTTTTGAACCTTCATGGTTCAATTTCATTTGAAAATTATTTATATGTGATTCATCTTTGGTCTTATTTTCTACAGGTTTTCAGAATGATGTTGACAGCTTTTCAGGTGCCTTTAATATCAACGACGACTAGGTGGACAAAGCTTTACCAATGGAAGTAGCCAATGTAGCGGCAGTAGCCAATATAGCGGCAGTAGCCAATATAGAGGCAGAAGCCAATATAGCGGCAGTAGCCAATATAGCGGCAGTAGCCAATATAGCGGCAGTAGCCAATATAATGGGAGTATTCAGTATATCGGTAGTAGCCAATATAATTGAAATCTTTTTTCAAACAGCGGAACAAATGGCTACAATGCAATTACTTCTGCTGCTGCCCCCACCCCCTAGCCAGCAAAATGGATACAAATGGTAGCTTGTTGCTGCTGAACTATGATGACCCCTTCCCCCACCAAAATATCAATGTTTTAGTCGTTCTAGATTTTTGCAAAGCCCTCAGAAGATCTGAAGTTTCTGTATTTGTTGGTACCCCCAAAATAACTTAAAATAATGTAAAACTTACAAATTTGATACAACAGACCAATTGAATTATATTTTCTATCATAAATCAACAATCAGTTTGATGATTAAGCATTTGGATTTCCAGTTCTAAACAGACAGGGAACAAAATTTCTCTAATTGAGTAGAAAGCGGGAAAATTTACGAGCTATTTTCTCTGTGTTACGTAGTTCCACGACTGTCCGAACTACCCTGAATATAATTTTCGCATTGAACGTGACAATCCGCTCAAACTATAAAGAGATTGGCACGGTTTTACTTATAACGTACGGTAACCCCGAAGTACCACAGCTTTACGGGTCCTCTGAACAGCTCCATACCAGTCCCTACAGCCCCAAGACGGGTTTACAGGTCCACAGACTTACACGGGTCTGGTAAACGGGCCATTACGGCCCCCACAGGATATAACGTACAACGTATAGTAAACCCGGATAACACAGCTGCAGGGTAACGTGACTGATAGCCGTGTGCTACAGAGTTCAGCGGTTGTCATTTTTACCGGGACGCGTACAGCGTTCGACGGCAGTCCCCCACACATAGCCACCAGCTACGCTGCTCCGTGGTGAATAGATACAAGTGGAGTTAACGGCACACACCAGCAGCGCAGCTGCGTGGTAAGCAACCAGGAGCTACAGAGTTCCATGGCCGTTATTCTTACTGCAGTTTCCTTAGCTGCTCAAGACATTTTTGTCACTTTCACAGTCTCTGGCAAACTGCACCAGTCCCAGAGCACTTGGTTTGCCTGTGTGGCCTTTATCCGCTGTTCCTTGGCGTAGCAAGGCCTTTCTGAGGAGTTGTTCCCCCCCCCCCCCCTCTCTTTCGTTTTGGGGGTTCCTCTCTCAGACTCGGTTCAGTCACGGGTTCTAGGATAGCTTGCAGCCATCCACCAAGGTTTCCAGTTGGGTCGACGGTCATTGATTTGCGACCTCTGGGAAGATACACAGAGATCTCATCGTACTGTATCGCGGACATTTTCTTCCGATGGCTCGTCCAGAAGCAATCTCTTTAAGTAATCGGCACTATTCATGAAATGGCCGGGGTATGCACTCGGGTTTGAGGCATGGTCCCTTTCACAGGATTTCTCGTGCCGCCATTTGGGAAAACGCTTACCGCTGTGTTCTCTTGTTTTTGCCTGACTTACTTTACAAAGTTTGTGTTACCCCACTAACTTTTGCTCTCATGCAGTTATGCGCTAACGATTTTTTTTCCGGTGCGGGAATTCTTCGATTCGTTTTAGCTAGCACACGCTTCGTTACCAATCGTGTTTTACTAGCTGGTTCCATCTCGTGGAAGAACGTGGTGAGTTTTGTGGCGTTATTGTAGACACTACTGTGATGTTCATAAGGTGTCCAAACGCTCTTCCGATTGGCATAATAAATCTAGTCCCTTAAGTAGGATGAATCTTGTACGAGTTTTGGGTACCAGCCTTTAGAAAATTGAGCTATGACCTGAACTCCCTTCCTTCCGATCCTCGGTTGCAATCTGATTGCATATTTATAGCATGGAAGGTAAGGTATAACTAGAAGTAAATTTACCCTGCTAAGCATAGCGGGGATATTTACGAGAGTTATACTTACTTTTCATGCATCCCGGCCCGCCTCGCCTCTCGTTCAGGCCTCGGTGGAATGTTGAGTGAGGGTTAGTAGAGGTAATATGGAGGTCAGGGCTGGACTGGTAACTACGTTTTTTAAGGTCGGTTAGAAGTGCGTTAGAATCAGGTCATGTAACCAGATTGCATATTTATAGCATGGAAGGTATATAAGTATAACTCTCGTAAATATCCCCGCTATGCTTAGCGGGATAAATTCAAGCAAAATCAAATAAAAAGGCCTATATTTGGGCCAAAAAGCAGGATTACAAAAGCGTGAAGAGCAAAGAAAATAAGTTATTTGCATATGCTACTGACAATGTTTGTTCCAAAATTTATTGAAAAATTGGGGAAAAAGTTGATAACTCTTAAACATTTTTCTCCCTGAGAAAATGATGGACGTATACTTTCATGGATGCATCTCTACAAAAAAAAATTGTATACAGAGAGGACTTGGAAACAACCACAAATTTATAGGGCATCTGTAAGTTTTCTTGTTTTGAGTAATAACATTGTGAAGCATGGTGTAAAAGTTTATAAAAGAGATGTGTTGAAAATTGATCAAGCGTTTTCTTTTATTAGTGAATTAGAACATGAAATAAATGATCATATTTCATTGGGATGGTAGACAAAAGACATAACTTATTTGTAATCGTCTTTAATTTTGTATGTCTGTTTTTCATTTGGTGGCGCTCCAGGGGAAACCGGAAACTTGAATGATTCCTGTTCTTGATGACCCAAAATAGCTTAAAATAATGGATGTTTTTTTGTATATACATAGAGGGATTTCATCACGTGACTTAAAGTCATCTGGAAGCCATTTTGCCGAGCAAGTGTTGTTGCGTTTCACGCATCTTCACACAGCTCAGTCACATCACACGTACAACAAACATACTGCCTGTTAACCTACGTACCAGTTCAGCGGATTGTATTGTTTTTGTTCGCGGCAGCAATTTTACTTCATATTTTCCTAACGTTTTATATATCAACCGGGTAACCTATACGAAGAGTAACTTTTACGTGAACACCATCTGAATGTTCGTTATACGCAGACATAGCCTACCTGGCATAAAGTGCCCACAGCAAATCCTATACCGAAGGTTGAAAGCAATGCATCGTACAGCAGAAACCTTTTCGAACGTCGATCAGGATTAGATGGAAATCGAGAAAATGACTTTTTATTCCCCGGCACATGTCTATTAGTGCAACCAACGGGCACAGCACAATTCCAGCATAATTCTCTTACAAAAATTATCTAACAACATGCAAGCGTTGTAAGTCTAAGTAAGTGTACAGCAGAGACGATCATTCTCGCCTGACAATATGACAATGTAAAAAGTCACGTGACCTCATGACGTCGGCTGAAACACCCTAATTGGAGTATGAGCTTCAACAGTTCAGTTTTTTAAATGAAATAACCCTCTTACAAAATACACTGCAACACGCTAATCAAACCTGCAAACGTTCTGTTAGTTCAGCAACACTGACAAGGAACTCAAGTTTATAAATATAATAAATATGTCAATGTTCTTCTTATACAGAAATACTCAAGGCTAAAAATCTATTTGGTAAATTTTGTGGGCCCTAATGTTTCAGTTTTTTGCAATCTAAACGCCTTAAACTTCTAAAGGTCTATAGACAGGTACAAAGTTTTTTGTTCAACCACGTGACTGAAAAGAGCATCTAATTCTGAGCCGAATAGTTTAGATTTTAAAAGTAGCATTTCTAGTTTCCAAATTATGAGTAATCAAAAGTTTGAATTTTTTTTAAATATTAATGATTTGTGCTTTTGTTTTTCTTTCAATTTCTTTCCATAAAATTTCAGTCGTTGAAAATGTTCATGATGAATAACTCTGGCTATAAATTTGTAGTCTATTGCACACAAACTCATCAGTGTTTATAACTCACTAATAAAAACATCCTTTTAAAATTCAAAATGAATCCTCAACCCCACATTACATGCAGGACGTGGCCCTGCAGTAACCAAATCCACAATACCTGGCTGGCTCTTCACAAGAAAGTTCCATTGTGTGCATATAGATGATCGAGAGTGTAATTACTGATGCGTAAAATCACTGAATTATCTGTGGTGGGTTTCTCAATAGTTTCTAGCAGGGTCTAAATGTTATACCCACCGAATTGGAGGTACTTGCGGATGTAAAAAGACTGAAATTTGTAGCGAGGATTGGGCGTAATGTTCTAAATGCCTTCTTCAGCCTAAGTTTGGTAAAGATCAAATCCTTTTCATCAGAATTGTCTTAGCTTTTTCAAACATAATTTTTGTAGTGGATTTTAAATCAATAGCTAATGTTGCCTCTACCTGTCCATATACCTTTAAGTATTAATCAACTTTCATCGCTTGAATATCACACATACCCATGTCAGGCTGTGATATGAATTAATTACTGACAGAATTTTCAACTTCTTTGTATTCCATATTTAAGTTTAAAGTTTGGTATTACTTTTGTAGAAAGGACTAAAATAAGTCATAGCCTCAGATTCTTCAAAGTCTGTATGTGTTCTATCATATTTTGTGGCTTACAAACAATGCGATATGTCAAAAAGTAGTAAAGCAATTCAGGAAGGGTATTTATAATATACCACCTGAAGAAAGTTTTGAGGAGAAACGAAATAAACTTTTTTTTAAGTACATAAAGGTTTTGAGGAATCTGAGGTTGTGACATCACAACTAGTCTGATTTCAGTCGTTTTTACAGAAATGATACCACACTTTAAAAATGGATATCCCTCAACGGAATAAGATTTGTGAATGCTTTCTCACCATTTTGTTTCTTTTGAAGGAACACTGTCATCTGCTGTACACTTAATTAAACGTTTGCATGTTGTGATATAAGATTATGTTCGTAAGATAATTATGCCGGAATGTTGCTGTCCCGTTCCGTTGGAGGGAGGGAGGCGGCGTATGGGCCCAATTGCAAATTCCCCACAGCTTTAGCAAGATGTAAACGAACGGTGATTATATAAAGTCATTCTGATTTGAGAACTTACCAGTTTGTCCATACAACCATTAGTAATGCACCCAGTCTTTTTTTTAAAATCACAAATTACATAGTAGTTAATATAGCTGATCAAAATTAAGATGTGCATAACAATAACACAGTCTGGCATTGCACTGAGACAGTCTGGCATTGCACTGAGACAGTCTGGCATTGCACTGAGACAGTCTGACATTGCACTGAGACAGTCTGGCATTGCACTGAGACAGTCTGGCATTGCACTGAGACAGTCTGGCATTGCACTGAGACAGTCTGACATTGCACTGAGACAGTCTGGCATTGCACTGAGACAGTCTGGCATTGCACTGAGACAGTCTGGCATTGCACTGAGACAGTCTGGCATTGCACTGGGACAGTCTGACATTGCACTGAGACAGTCTGACATTGCACTGAGACAGCACATAATTTCTGAATAGCTTGGTTGGTTTTAAATAGAATTCTGATGGTCCATCTGATGATTTTTCTTGACCATTTTCTATTGCATGCGCTGTATTATCGTCCAGTATTTTAATTTACGTATGTTTTTCTAAGGTTCTGTGATTGCTGTCGTCAGTAGTGTCTCTAAAGGGGGACTATTAGGGGACCATGTGTAGAAAAAAGTAGATTGTATTTTTTTAAATCATATTGACTGAGTTATTGTTAATTTTGGACCAAAACTTTTACAGTTTGCACCAAAAAATTCTCCATTTTGAACCAAACATCTTTCATTTTGGCCCAAAAATCTTCTAATTTGACCCCAACAACTTCACTTTTGAATAAAAAAATTTCAACTTTGGACACAATTTTATAACCAAAACCTTTAGAATAAAAAAATTTTTTAAAATAAGGTTTTACAGGCTTTTATCAAAAATCTTTAATTTTTTCTAAAATAATTCATGATATCAGTAAATAATTCATGATATCACAAATTAGCATTAATTTATTACTGATATCTTTAATTCAGAGAATGATATCAAAAAGTGAATTAATGATATCAAGAATTCAATAATTATTGATGTCATAGAATGAATTAATGATATCAAGAAACAAATTAATGATGTCATTAATTTATTTTATGATATTAAAAATTGAATTCTTGATATCGTTAATTCACTTTTGGGGGCGCAATTAATGATTGTCGAATTAGTGATGACGATTATTATTCGAAATGTCAGATCGTTCCGATCCCGTTGTCGATATGGCAAGCCGTTTTACTTTTATTCAGTATTTAATGATATCATTGAATAATTTGCGATATCATTAAATGATTTATATCATATTTAAATTATTCAATATTAAAACATGTAAAATAGGCAAGCCGTTTTACTTTAAATTCAGTATTTCTTTTATTCGATTTAGTGATATCACTAATTGAATTAATGATATCAATAATTCAATTAGTGATATCAATAATTCTTTTAATGATATCAATAATTTACTTAGTGATATCAAGAATTCAATTAGTGATATCAAGAATTCAATTGGTGATATCAAGAATTTATCAATTTATGCTGGCAAAAAATACGTCTTTAATGATATCATAATTTAAAGTAATGATATCAAGAATTCATTTAATGATATCAAGAATTGAATTATTGATATCAAGAATTGAATTATTTACATAAATTCAATTCTTGATATCATAATCAGACTTGGCAAACGAGATATCATTAAGGGAAATGCAGATATCAGTAATTATTTGATAGTATCATGAATTCTAATTTATGATATCACGAATCATTTAATAATATAAATTAATTAATGATATCACTAAGTTATTCATGATGACTAAATAATTCATGATATCGTTAATTCGAATCATGATATCATAAATTATTTAATTATATAAATTGTTTAATATGAATTATTTAATGATATTGAATACTGAATAAAAAGTCAAATGGCTTGCCATACGGCCGAGCTAGTTTGAAAAATTTCGGGAATTCTTGAATTTTTAGGAAGTTATATTCAATTTCAGAAAATTTTCGAATTTAAAGTTCAGAAAATTTCCTTCAAGTGCGACATTTTGATAATTTGAAGGAAATCGTCTGAATTGGGGGGAAAATATCCTTCATTTTTCAGAAAATTTCTTTCATTTTCCGGGATATTTTCTTCAACTTCCAGGGAAATTCTTCACTTTTCGGAAGAGCACTGTCAATACCGAAAAACTTTTAGGAACTGTTGCTAAATTCGAACAAAATTTCGAACAATATGACGCATTATTCCTAAAATTTTATGTTGATAATTTTGCAATTTGTCATCAAAATAAAACATGCATGCAACCTGAAAATAGGAACCCTATCCAGAAGGGGAGGAGGGGGAGGAAACTAACTTCCTACTCCTCTGTCCTGCTTAATCTAAAACCGGCCCTCAATGTCTTTTTTGGAAGCTTAAGCCCCTCAAAAACGAAGAGCTAGACACGCCCCCTGTCTGTCGGTCACTCGGTCAGCGGCGTAGGAAGATATTGGAGGGGGATGATTTTACACAAAAATGTGTGTCTCTTATCACGACTCTATTTGTAAAGGGGAGGGAGTCGTAAAATTATCAGAATTTAGGGTAAAATTTGGCAACATTTCCTGAAAATTGATGAAATGTTCTCGAAAATGAACAAAATTTCACTAAAATGAAGGTAATTTGCCGAAAATTGAAGAAAATGAAAGTTTCCTGATAATTGAACATTTTGAGTCCAAAAGTAACGATAATTCAGTTAATACGAATACCCTACGTGCCCCCTCCCCCTTTCCCACGTGTCCCCCTTACGTTTGCGCTCTCACCCCCAAATTTTGATAATCGTCAGTAAAATTTGATATTAGTCGGCAAATCTGGTATCAGGTTGGTAAAAATTAAGCTTTAGAATACGAAACAAGACAGCCAGTTTTCCCTCACGAAATTGATTTAGCCCCCTCCCAGTGACATATTTTGTCCGATTTATAGGCTCCCTCATTAGACAAAATCAGCCCTCTCTTGCCCCACGTGAGCAAAATCCTGGCGCCGCCACTGACAGGAGGCATTTTTTTCACTACATGGGTTGCTTATTTGATGACGTCGGTAAATCTTTTATTTTATTTTACCCCCACCCCCTCCCTCTCCCGCGCCATTCAAAAGGGTCTACTAGCGCCCCTGTGTATTATTGCTTATTTCAGTACATTTACGCCCTCCCAGTAGAGTGGGGGTGGGTGTACCCCCATCCCCCTCTGCACACACACACACTTTTCTAAATGGTACTTCAGATTCTTTCGAAAACGAGGAGAAATAGTTGTGGCAGACATGACTGCATGTAGGAACGAGATCAAGTGCTTGAATTACTTGACGGCCATTAATAAAAAACGGTATAACAAACGCGTATAGAATCAATGAGTTCATTTAAAGGCGGCGGAAGCGGTGTCCAAGGGACCCAGCAAGTAACCCACCAGTGGCGGAGTACTTTGAAAATGTCTAACTGTCTTGACTTGATTACAGTTTTTTGTGCTTGATTTGGCTTTTTTCAAACTGATTTCCCTTGTTGCGCTTGGGAAGATCTATTCCAACACTGTCACGTGACTAAAATGAGCTAAATGTATATTGTCATATATTTTACTTCTATATATAAGAAAACGTTTCACAGGTTTTATTACCGTGCATATGAGACGAGAAATGTACAGAGATTGGCTGAAAGGGTCAGTGGAGGTGCGATGAGGCAAAGGGGAACATTTCCCACTATATTGCTCCCCCCCCCCCTCCCCCACACACACCTCTTCTATGGTCACCTACGACACATGGAATATACAGAGAGGGGCTGCATGTGTCAGTGGCGGCTCTACGAGACAATATTTCCCCACTAAATCGATACCCTTCCCCCACTTTCCCCATAAATTTGTGTACGGGTGACATATTTTGGTTGACCATGTTTTGCCAAATTTCGTGCAGAGATGAGACGTATATGAAGGGTCGCGTCATGGGGAAAGAACGATCGAATAAATTGCACTAGTTCCTTGGGATAAATAGTTGTTAAAATGTGCAGTTGGATTTTGGGTGACTCACGGGAGACTCGACTCGTGGACATGGTGGGGCCATTTCCCAGTGCGGGCGATTGTTACAAAAATATATATAAACCTAAACGAATTACCCCTCCTACCAACCCCCAAATTACTGTTTCTCTCGCTATCAAATTGCTCCATATGCACTGCACCTTCGTTATTCAGTTATCATATACTATTATGACTTATCTTGCGCTTTATGACTTCTCTTGCGCATTATTACACGCAATTTAACCTATATGGTGATCAAGGTGTGGTTTAAATCCACCAAGCAGCCAGAGTCCGTTTTAGCTTTTATAATAATGAAAAATCTACCCTATTCAACGCCGGGGTAAGTTACCCCGAGGTCCGGGCCCTACAGTTGAATGTACAGGAAATTTGTTTAGTGTGTTTCTTTACTGTCTTGCAGAAGCCACCATCTGTCTCAACAGCAGGCATTCCTTCTATTGTTATGCAGAGTTAAGTTCTTTTTGTAGTTCAAATTGATATCTAATTTTGAACAAATGATCCTCCCGTGAACAAATACAATGATTTAACAAAATCCTTTCTAAGCTCTTTGACTTTGAAAGTGGGACAAGGAATGGTGATCAACAGTTTTGCAGTTGTGAATTGGGAACAGGTCCACAGGGATGGGGATAATGTCTCCATCCAGGTCTCCGTGCACCCCTCTAACTACGCCAATAATGTTGGACATCCGCTGCATAGTATCCAAATTCATGGCATCTAAACATAAAGTGCACCCAGAGAAGTTTGATTGAATATAGCATAAGTTCTTAGCTATGGAATCCCAAAAGGGCAATTTTGACACGTACTACTACTGTTTTGACACGTACTACTACTGTTTTGATACGTACTACTGTTTTGATACGTACTACTACTGATTTGATACGTACTACTACTGTTTTGACACGTACTACTACTGTTTTGACACGTACTACTACTGTTTTGACACGTACTACTACTGTTTTGACACGTACTACTACTAAACTCACTTCTACTGTTTTGACACGTACTACTACTAAACTCACTTCTACTGTTCTGACACGTACTACTACTGTTTTGACACGTACTACTACTGTTTTGACACGTACTACTACTGTTTTGACACGTACTACTACTGTTTTGACACGTACTACTACTGTTTTGATACGTACTACTACTAAACTCACTTCTACTGTTCTGACACGTACTACTACTGTTTTGATACGTACTACTACTAAACTCACTTCTACTGATTTCATGATCGAGTGAATACAGTTACGCAACGTACGAACGCACTAGGCCTACCACTAACGTTACTTGCAAAGTATCCTTAGTTCTGGAAGACACTCATAGAGCCTCGCCACACGAATGGAAGAATTGCAGACGAAATGAATGTATCTCTTCGCACTGTGAAGAATTGTAGGCGAGATTTGAATCTTAAACTGGTAATCGAACTCTTCACGTTAGGCTATTCAGTATTTGTACTGGAGTCCTGTACCCCAAGGCCTAACGTTATGCCTAAGCTTTAGACATTAACGTTAGACAAGTTGTTACGTTAGACATTACGTTAGGCTGTTCGGTGTTAGACATTACGTTAGGCTGTTCGGCATTTGTACTGGAGTCCTATACCCCATGGCCCTAACGTTATGCCTAACGTTCAGACATTAATGTTAGACAAGTTGTAACGTTATACATTACGTTAGGCTCTTCAGCATTTGTACTGGAGTCCTATACTAGGCTACCCCATGGCCTAACGTTATGCCTAACGTTCAGACATTAACGTTAGACAAGTTGTAACGTTAGACATTCTGAGGTCGGACAGAAAAAACTATATTTTATCATTTTTCAAAAAAAATACTAAATAATTTATTTTTCTTCACAAATATTGTGTAGGCCTATCATGATTAGATAATAGTTTCCAACATATATGAGTAGGCCTAGGCGTACCATTAATTTTCGCTGACTGGCTAAGGCGACACCAGTATTCATAAAAAATATCCCATTGATTGTATTAGAATGATTAAAGTCCTCCAACTTAGCAAAACTGTACTGAGCCAATTCACGGTTACGTCTCTCTAACCTCGAAAATGATGATCTAGCCTAACGTACAGTCAAATATCCCATTGACTATTAAATGATAAAGTTTCCCTTTAACTTATCAAAATTACTGAGCCCCTATACGGTTACTTAGCCCCTACACGGTTACTTAGCCCCTACACGGTTACGTAGCCCCTACACGGTTACTTAGCCCCTACACGCTTACTTAGCCCCTACACGCTTACTTAGCCCCTACACGCTTACGCCCTGCCACGGTTTAGCCCCTACACGTTACTTAGCTCCTACACGTTACTTAGCCCCTACACGGTTACTTAGCCCTACACGGTTACTTAGCCCCTACACGCTATTTAGCCCCTACACGCTTACTTAGCCCCACGGTTACTTAGCCCTACACGGTTACTTAGCCCTACACGGTTACTTAGCCCTACACGGTTACTTAGCCCCTACACGGTTACTTAGCCCCTACATGGTTACGTCTCTCAGACCTCGTGAATAGCCAAAATCTAGCCTAACGTTGTTTACGATTAAAAAAAAAAGGATTTTTCGTAGTTTCAACCTAAATTGGACATAGACCCTCAAGCTAGACTAGGCCTACTGTAACTTAATTATTAGGCCTAACGCGTTGGCCAACCTTAAGTAAAAACTTCCAAAATAAAATGGTAAAATCCTAGTATAGCGGTACAACTTCGAAATATGTGTTTTTTGTAATACAACTTTATTCTGTTATTAAAATAACTGAAAATGTTGAGATTTTTTGATGATTTTATCAATTTGTTTTACTTAATTGTAACTGAAATTACTCTTGTTGAATTTTTTGTGTTAGAATTGAAATTTTAGTCGAAGGATAACAAATGATAATGAAAAATAAGAATTTAAGCATACGTGAACCTCAGTAGTGAACCTACTTCAGTAAACTCTATATTGCAATTTACCGACATTGTAGGATTGCTGGTTTTAATGATCTGCGTCATCATGAAGGTAATGGTTTTTTAAATGCAGACTATTGGAGATGAAAGGCAAATTTTGTTGTCTTAACCTTAATTAACTTTACACAGCTTCTCTGAGAATATTCTTCACTAAAATATTAAAAATCTTATATCACTTACGTTAGGTTCTTATTGTATTGTCAGGGGAACTATTGTAAGCATGAAAGGAAGGCAAAATAGTTCTTAAAAGTATGTTTTAGTGAACAAAATATTGGGTTGTTAATGAAAAGGGGGCAGGCTGGAGGTAATAAGGGGAGCACCCCTCTGGAAAAAAAATAGGGGCGTGTGGTAAATTAATGTATTGAAATTTAAGCATAGATGCTTAATTTTATCAGTATCCATTACCTCTATACTTTGCTCTTTTTGTAGGATGTTGTCTTTAATCATCTTTTTCATCTGTGTCTAACTGCCCCTTTAATATATTGTTAAACATCTGAACTGACAATTTTACTTCAGGATGTTTATTGCTTGTTTTGTTAGCTCTATAATTCAAACATCACGTTAATTAAAAGAAATACAAATGAGTAAACTATGGACTTAACTTAAGTTAAAAAAAAAAAATGTCCATACAACCTTTAAAATGTAATTGTTGGAAATGATAAATATGCTTGAATAATGTAAAATGCTTAAAATTGATATATTTGTTGTGCCTTTATCTTCATTTTTCTCATATAAAGATGCTAAAATGGTGCTTCAGATACCCACAGAACATCCTCAGTGGGGAGTGAGGATGACTTTTGGCTGCCTTAGAAGCAAAGGCGGTATTGTGCAAATGGATCGTGTGGAAGGAAGCCTTAGAAGAGTTGACCCCATTGGTAGTCAAAGTCGTATGAATGGAGTTCTTTTGAAGAGAGATTATTATGTTGCTGCCCCAAATGATCTTTGGCACTTACACGGTAATCACAAGTTGATAAGGTAACATTTATTTGTGTTTATAATGAATCAATTTAAAATATAATTATATGATGTATAAAAAATAAAAACTACATAAGTAAAGAGTGATTTGACATAAAAAATTTATAGTCATTTTACTAAATAAAGTAAATGAATTATCTAAATGAAATTAATCGCATATTTATGTTATCATGGTTCACAATGTAGGCTTTCATTTAAGTTTTTGGCTTTCACTTAATCAGTTGGAATGAATCCAATATCATAATAATCCTTTGTTTGCAGAGAAGGTGGCCACAAGATTTCTCCATGCACAGTGATCTTCGGCAAGTGTGACTGTCTGTTCTGCTTGTATGTCTTCATTATACCCTAACAAACATTGAATGTAGTTAATATAAGAGGTGCTGGGATGTCTCTTCTTCTTTTGCTATGGGTTGGAATGTAGATAGCATATCTTCAAGCAAGCTCCTCCTCTAGGAGAGATAAAGG
>JAIGNY010003929.1:230000-332500 GCA_020152595.1 Chiridota heheva | reverse complement strand
ACTGTTTTCGTCTAGATGCCTCATAGCTAGAACTGTTCTTTTTTGCCAACTATGGAGCGTGTGGTATGAGTTTAAGAAAATAAGTTTTTACTTTGCAGGTATTTTTCGATTTTTGTGTTCATGTTTATATACTGGGAGAATGTCTAGGATATATGTGTTATATTGTGATTAAATAGGACTCTCAGGATATGTCAATTATCACAATATCGTGATATCTCTGCTATAAACGAGATGAAATTTGCATCTTTGCACATATTGTTATTTGTCCTATTTCCAATGTATAAATTTTGAAAACGTTTCGTTTCTTTTGAGAAATTGGTTTATATTGCCATTTTAATGAACTAAAAAGTTTAGAATACTACTAATACATTCTTAACGTAATAATCTTTTCATGATTTGGAAAGCAGCATTCCAAATTTAACTTGTTCATATTAATCAATAACTTTTTCTGTACTAGTTCTGCAATTTTTTAATCTTTCTTTTCTTTATTCATTTCCAGTATAAATTATGTACAATTTACAAATAAAAAAAATACAATAATACAATAATATACAATACAAAAATAATAATAATAGTAAATAAAAAGTAAACGAAAGGAAATAATGTAGCAAATGAGACTATAAACGCTTAAAGATATCAAAATTGATAAAAATGATTAGTTAAAAAGGGTTATAAAAGGGGTCTAAAATACCAAAATGTATAAAAATTGCAGCTTTATATACAAATGAATTTTATGTTGTTCTAAAACTTGGGATGGTGGCTGGATTTCTCAGATTATAATATGTTTTACTGCACATGGATGTTATTTCTAGATTTAATGGGTGATCTTTTGTTGAAACTATGTTTTTGGGGCAAGTCTGTCAAATTCTTGGTCTAAACAAAATATATTGGCACAATATCTCAAGAAACTTTTAATTCTATTTTTATCTTTTACTTTTAAAAATGGTACCAAACTGGCACTGCATAAATGATATAAGGCAAGATGGAGGCTGTAAATATCTTCATCCTAGTTTCAGGAGGGAAATAAGAAATGATATAGGTTAATGTAGAGACAATATAATACACTTTGGACAACATCTTTAAAATATGGTTAGAAAGCGATAACTTATCATCAATGCAGACTCCCAAATAGGTTGTAATGTCTGACACAATCACCACAAATAACCATTCTCTCATTCTTTGTTTTCAATCAACCCTTTATGTTTTATGTTTATAATTTCAAAACCATTTCCTTTGATTTTCTTGGGTTAAGAAGCAGATTTTTCTCTCCACACGTATCCACAACTCTGTTGACAAAATTTTGATAGTCACCTTGATTTTTGCGATGGGTCTGCTTAGAGATATTGCACGAAATGGTGGTGTCATCAGCATATTTGACAACAGCACAATTTGAGTCCAAACGAATTTCATCAGTATATATAGTAAATAAAAATGCAGAACGTGGACCTCCCTGTGGAACACCAATTTTGATTTCTGATTTATCAGAGTACCCTTTTGTAGTTTTACTTGTCTAGACCATCCTTGCATGAAGTCAGCCAGCCAGTGGATGTTTACTTTTCTTTCAATGAAATTGGTTAAGTCACTGATTAGACGATTTGGTAAAACTGTGTTAAAGGCACTGGAGAAATCAAGAAACAAGACTTTGAAAACAGTTGTATCTCTCTTATTTAGCCCTGAAACTATACCATGGATAAGAGTAAGTACGGCATCAGTACACAAAACCATTTTTTTGTATGCAAATTGGTTTTGATTACCCCTTGTAATTATAGACTGCATTATATGCTAGCAGTATTTTCTACATGCAATTAAACCCAATACTTAAGATATCAATAGGTCTGTCAGTTTGTAATCATTCACTGAAGCAGGTTTACCTATTTTAGGTACAGGTGAAGTTTTGACAAGCCTTCAGACTGATGGAATGATACTTTGGTCGATACTCTTGTTATATATTACAGTAAAGATATCGGCTAACTCATTTGAACAGTGCCTGAATACCCATCATGGGATATTATCAAACCCTGAAGCAATACCATGCTTTACACGTCCAAATTGCTTCTTGACTTCCTCCTGTACTATCTTAGGAATCGTATCAATAGTCATATCAGGTAAATAAAGAGTAATGTCTTTATTTACTGCAATATTAAAGCGTCCAAAGTGTTCACTCAATTCGCAGCCAAAATCTGCAGATATGCCTTCACCATCATGTATATCAGTTGGATTCCTGATGGATTTCATGAAGCCCAAGAAAGACGAAGAAGAGGCTATGTCTTTAAAATAATCACTTCTAATCATGTGAACATGTTTATTGATGGTCTTATGTATCTTATTCCTTAAGTTTGAGTTTCCAGCCTTGATTGCAATACTTTTATTCGTCTCTAAATGTCTGATGTTGTCATCAGCAGGCAGCCTCATCATCATCTTTCAAATGGATATGGATTTAGATGGAATACAGACAGTAGTTGTAAACTGAAAGTAGCTTGAAACCACTTCCGTCAGCTTACTTAAAGAATCACAAGACTGTAAAAGATTCCATTTTGTTGAGGTCAAAATATCACGTAAGTTCTGTATGTTGTCATTACTAAGATCTCTACAGGCGCTTTGACTTTCTTTCTTTTGATTTATGTTTTTCAGTATATTTTGGCATAGCACATACACTAAAGTGATCAGATGTAGCAATAGGATGAAGTTTAAAAGCTTTATAGTGACTTCCTATAACATAAACTGCATCCAAAGTAGAATTGGATTTAGAGAATGTGACAAAATTGACTAGGTTTTGGCAACCCATGGATTCGAGAAAAGGGACACGGTTACTGTTAAAGTTGCCCAATATCACCAAGCTTTATCATGGGTTGTCTTTATGCATTGCCGTTATTGCTTTCTTTAGCTCTTTATCAGCGATAAAACAGTCTGCTGTTATGTTCATTTGATGAAAAAGATTTAGACTTGCCCACTGTTCCACGAGTGCCTGCAATTCTTTTGCCACAGGTACCCATTAGCCAAAATTGTTACTTCAGACAGCAATATCATGACATCCCTAGTATCACGGTATTTTGGAGTAGTTATTGTAGTTCTTCCCCAGACACTCAAAAATGAAATGACAAAATAGATCAAAAATATTTCCAGAAAAAGGTATTTGGGGGACTACTTTATCACACACTGCATTACTGAAAAAATGTTGGCTGAGTGTGACAGGATGTGACTGCATAAGGACATAGGGGTGGGATGGGATGCCATGGGACATGGGGTGGGATGTCGTGGGACATGGACATGGGATGCCAGTGAACAAGTGGAATGCAATGTAGATATATGGTGGAATGCCATGCGGGACATACAACTTCCGCCCTACAACTTCCAACAACACACCAATCACCTCAAATCAACCTACACTTGGCCAGGCGTGGTCCTCATCCCATTGCGTCGCCCCTGCCCCTCCAATGGACAGACAATAGCAGTTCCAATTGCATATTCCCCATAATGAGGCACATGCAAAACAGTTGGTCTGGCATGAACAAACCCTTATTTCTAACACTTCGCTCTGTGCATTAATATTCATGCAAACAGCACTGTAGTACTATTAGGTCTACAGACTTACTACAAACAAGTCAACATGCCCGCCCAACGAGCGAAGCTCAGAATGACACTGAATACCCACTTTAAAGCCACGAAAAGGGGCCAGAAATATATAATCGAAGTTATGTGATCTTTATCAAACTTTTCATAATCTTGACAACCCTCTGAATGAGCCCCTTTACTCCCCGGCCACTCTTTACCCTCCCCTCTTACCCCCTTTGTAATCTTGTAATCCTGTAACGGTGTCACAAGCTATGGCTTGATTCTTTCAACTTTAAAAGTCCGTACAAGGCAATCATGGTAGCAGGCAACCAAGGTAGCATATAACTAATCATATGGCCCATTGAAACTTATGGTACAAGCGACCAGTTTGGAATACTTTCCTTACCAGAACACGAAAGATTGGGATATTTTGTAATGTACAGTATGTTGTGTGACACAAACCCACCCACCTATGCGTGTGTAGACCCTACAACTGGTGACGTATTCATAATCCTATAACTGGTGACCACTCACTCATACATGTGGAGACCCTACAACTGATGTAATCCTATACAACTGGTGACCGATCAATATACAACACACATTGGGATGGCGGTATTAGGAAATTAACTTACACTCGTATTTTTAACTTATCCTATCTAACAGGTCACATGTATCGAAATGCAAAAATACTGAATTAGAGTAGTGTTTTAGTCATAATAGTTTAGAAAACAGCCATTTTTATAACTAAAAACAACCAGTGTGTAAACATACGAATGTCATGAGTTGGTGGGTTTAAAGCCACCCACACACCACACACACACCACACACACACACACCACTCACACTTTGATCACATACCAACATAGGGGGTGTGGGAGGGGAGGGGATTGGGGAACATGTTGTCTTGTCCATGCTTAACCAAGCCCCTCCTATATATTTTTATATATCTCATTGATACCAATTTAATATTTACTATTGGTATACAAGAGGAAGGCTTGGCCACAACTAAAAGTAGTATTAGAAAGACCCTCCCTTATATGCTACGAAATTGATCTTTTGCGGGAATCTGCATGCGATTGGAATGGTTCGAAAGCCTATTATGGCTGTCATTTAAGTATATTTCAGCCACTCTTCTTGCATTCGTTATCATTACGGATTTCAATTCGTTATTAATTATGTCAATTCGTTATCGGGTAATAGCGGATTTGAATTTGTTATTACGGATTCAAATCCGTAATCTATATTAACGGATTTTGTAACTTCGTGATTATGCCAAATTCGTGAACTGATGAATTGAATTCCGGAAAAACATGATAACGGATTTGAAAGTCGTAATAACGGATTTAAAAGTCTTCATTACGAATTCAAGACCGTAATAACGGAAATAAAATTCGCAATAACGGATTTGAAATTTGTTATTACGAATTCAAATCCGTAATAAACGATTTTCCTTCATTTCAGGGAAATATTTTCTTTTTCAATTTCCGAAATTTTGGCAGGTTTTTCGGAAAATTTTGCCAATTTGAGGGAAAATTTGGCAAATTTTGGGGAAATTTTGATCAGTCTTCGGAAAGTGTTGCCAATTTTCAGGCAATTGCCCCCAAAATATTATTATTTTAACACATTTCTCAATTCTAAATTAATCATTTCCAATTTCACCTCCCAACTGGGTACAAAGTATACAATTGGGAAATCGGCTTAAAGGCCCTCATTCTCTTCCTAAACCTATGACCAAAGGTTACAGTAATATATCTGTACAAATTGTGTTGTTTCCCATGTAAATATTAAACATGAGGAAGGAGTGGTATAAATGATTTGACTCACGGCAAAAATTAAAATTGTATATAAAATAGTATCGTGTTTTAATAATTTCTACACTCTTACTTATAAGCGTATGCACATTGTAACGTTGTAATTTGATTGTTATGATTACATTATAACAATACATAAGTTATGATAAAATTGGAAATAAAACCTCCGAAGCCCATGTAACAATATTTGCAAATAATATTGACAATTTGGAAAGATGGTTTTGGGAAGATGGTTTGCTAACATCTGATCATCCTATTTAACGGTAATCCCCATCAGTATGAAAAGGTGCGAGGATCATAGCTGAATTCTCAAACACAGACCTGTTCACTGTATGAAAGAAAATTGTCTCCTTATAATACCTGAAGTTTTAAATTTAAGCATAAATTCTTATCGAAATGTATAGAAATATTTGTATCAAATAACTTATTGCACATAATTTTTTTCCTTTTTTTGCACTTTTAGATAAATGTGTTTGTCGTGGGTCCGATGGGGCAAACTTTCCTTCCCCAGAAATTGATGTTTATACATCGGGCGTTCAGTTCAGCCTATTTTTTTGGGGGGGGAGGGGGGGGAGAAGTGGAAAAAGTAATGTCATGAAACGAAAATAAATTTTATGGTAAGCGATACACGCACCAACACATGACAATATGTGGGGCCTTTGGGAGGTGTAGGTCTTAGAGTCTTAAAGGGAGCACTGTTTTTGCTTTCAAAATAAATATATAAAAAAAATTAACACTTATAGAGAATGTTCATCGGGCATAATGCAAATATTTTTTGACATTTTCTCAAACGAAGCATTTTATGGTTCAGCTTCAGAAATATCAAGTGCAAGACGTCTAGTTGTCCGAAATTGCTTTCAAGAACCTTGCAAACAGAGGCGCAGGAAGTGGTGAGGGCAGGGGAAACTGTCCCTAAGAGGATTTCACCTTCCAGGTTAAACAATCTAAAAAGCGGCTGTAATATAATTTCGTAACACATAATACAGCTTTGAATGCTTAACTATACTCAGAAGTAGTAAAACTGCACGTCATTTATGTATGTAAAAGAATTATGACGTCACTACGGTTCGTCACTTTGGTGTTCTACCGCACGCGCTATCTATGAAATGTAACTTTACCATGCTGCCATGCCTATGCTAAGCGCTCCATCGCACAAGTACGATTGTACAGCTGTGCCTTGAATGATTCGCCTTTGATCCTATACTTGGAGCCCGCAGCGTGCCCATATACTCCACGTCGAATGTGCAAAGCGTATACTCGCCCCAAAAAATCGCCACCCACTCCCCTCCCCAAAAAAACCCGAAAGAAAACAGACCGAAATTTTCAAGTGAGTAGTCCTTGTCAGTGATTTTTATCATATTCAATTTAATTTCATACTTTTACTTAGCTGAAATATCGGGCGACCGAATATAATACTAGACGTTTGTGCACGCTCTAGTCCACCAAAACGCATAATGGGCTTTGCTCCAACGGTATCCCACTAGAGTTCCTACAACGGAAGCATAGACCCCACGCCGAATGCGGCAAAGCGAATACTTGTCCCAAAATTGTTTCCAAAAGACAATAAAAAAAGCACCGATCTTTGCAAATGAGTAGTCTTTTGCAGTGACTTTTATCATTTTCACTATGATTTTATATTTTTACTTAGCTGACATATCGGGCGATCGAATACAATATTAGACGTTCATGAACCCTCTAGTCCACCAAAACGCATGGCTTCCATGGGCTTCGCCCCACGGTATCCCACTAGGGGCCTTTCAGCGGGCCCTAGACCCCACGCCGAATACGCAAAGCGTATACTCGCCTCAAAATTATTACAAAAGAAAAGAAAAAGTACCAACCTTTTCAAACAAGTATTCCTTGGCAGTGATTTTTATCATTTTCGATATGATTTTATAGGTATTTGTACTTATAGCTGACATATCGTGTTCTCGAATACAATATTAGACGTTTTATGCACTCTCTAGTCCACCAAAACGCATAGCTTCCATAGCTGGACCCCACCAGACCCACGCCCAATGCGCAAAGCGTATATAGCTGGCAGACAACCCCTCCCTTTCACACACACATCAAAACAAACTGGTTGCGCCCTTCATATCGGTATATTTAAAAATATCAGACTAATTTTCCCGAAATTCATTTATCCGCCGGGGGGCGAAGTCAAGGAAGATCGCCACAATAAAAACTGGGAAAAAATTATTATCCTTCTCCCCTCCTACTAAAAGAAAAAACGTCTAATCAAATAGCTAGAAGGAAAAAAAAACATCAGTTATAATAATAAAACCGTTACGAGGTTAAATAAATTATGAGTCGTTACATTAGTACTATATCCCGACAAATTAAAATATCACTCCCTCCCCGTACCTTATTAAATGTTGTTAATTTCAGCTTAGCTGTATGGGGGGTAGGAATCACCCCCCCCCCCTCCCCCCCCCCTTCCTTCTCCTACCACTGGATCGTCTTTATCAAACTTTCCTCCATGTTCGATACAAAAACAGTAAATTAGCTGAAAAATTACTTAAAATGTTCCAAAATCCTTTCCTAATTACACGTAATAATTAACTGAAGTTTCAATTAACACAAAGACCTGTACACATGTAAACAGGAAACAGGAACACCCACACCCAATGTTTCGCTGACGTCCTTGGATACATAGATAACAAACCACATACAAATAAACCAAACATAATCATGTGACAGTAAGAACTGTCTCCTCAATCAACAATGAAATCAGTAGAAGTGAGTTTAGTAGTAGTACGTGTCAAAACAGTAGAAGTGAGTTTAGTAGTAGTACGTGTCAAAACAGTAGAAGTGAGTTTAGTAGTAGTACGTGTCAAAACAGTAGAAGTGAGTTTAGTAGTAGTACGTGTCAAAACAGTAGAAGTGAGTTTAGTAGTAGTACGTGTCAAAACAGTAGAAGTGAGTTTAGTAGTAGTACGTGTCAAAACAGTAGAAGTGAGTTTAGTAGTAGTACGTGTCAAAACAGTAGTAGTACGTGTCAAAACAGTAGTAGTACGTGTCAAATCAGTAGTAGTACGTGTCAAAACAGTAGTAGTACGTGTCAAAACAGTAGTAGTACGTGTCAAAATTGCCCTTTTGGGATTCCATACTATGCAGGGTTTTGTTGTTTTACTCAGGTTTATAACCTTCCAGCAAACCCCCAACGGAGTATTTACGTCAAGACGCCCACAGCTGTTTTATTCTGCAGTCGTGAAGCACTGGTTGGAGAGGTCTGAGGTAGGTCAAGATTCCTATAGCTTTTATGGTGCTGACGCAAAAGATAATTTGAGTGTTCTCAATACGTCTTTAACATTTACTTGTAAAGGACGTAGGAAGGGTTACCTCTCAGGAAAGGGGACCGGGGCAGGCCCGTAGCAAGGAGGGGAAGGGATTCAGCTGAGGGAACGAACGAACCACCCCTCAAGAAAGTGCCCTTCTAAAATCTAAAAGAATTATTAGTACATGTAATTTCATTGCATTCCCCCTCCCCCTCCTCTCTCTCTATCTTTATACGAAAAACAAACCCCCAATTGCTGAGAAAGTGCCCTTTTGAAATCTAAAGGGATAATAAGCACCGAAAATTTCAAAAATTGTTGCCTAGCGTTTATACGAAAAACGAACCACTCCCTTTCAAGTTCTTGGCTACGAGCCTAAAGGTGGGGGCGGAGGAACGGGGAGTGGAGGTGCAAAAATTAAAAAGGTTTCCAATGACAATTGGAAAAATTGCATTGGTAAATTAAGTTTCCATCAAAAGTTGCTGCTTTCGCCCTTAAGTTTTTTCAATTTCCAGCTACATGTTTGGAAATTTTCTTCATTTTCAGAAATTTCCTTCATTCTTGGACAATTTTAGCCAATCTTAACTAAATTTCGGAACATTTTGGCCGATTTCTCAAGTCAAGAAACGCAAATATTGACTGAAAATGGATGCCCAAACTCACAGTCGGAGGAATTAAGGATTGATATTTAAACTGTAATGGGGCATACAATTTGAGGGGCTTCAACAGGGGCGTAAATACTGTGGGTTTTATATCCCCGCCCCCCTACTTTCGGTAAAATTTAAGACCTGTCGGTAAATCAGATCCGCGTCGGTAAAACTCCCATCAATGACGATGAAAACTTGACCAAACAGGTTGAAAAATGAATACATGATGGGTCTCGTTCTGCGATTTTGGACCGATGCCCTTTTTGCTTTGTAAAAAAAGGTGGAATATATTTGTGACGGTTGCGTCGAACTCTTTCGTCGGTAAATTTGTAATTTTACACTCCTCTCCTCCCCCTTCCCTTCCTACCCCTCGCCCTCCCCCAATCAAAACTGGGTCTACTTACGCCACGATATACTATTAAAGCATACGGCAGTATATAGGGCAATTGCCGCCCTTTTACCATCGGAATTTTAGACAATTTGATTAGTCAAGGTTGATGACCTTTTTTAAAATGTGTAGCCACGTGTTATAACAATGATAATCTATAACAATGGGACTGTCGGGACATAGGAATATTTCGACCAAACTGAGAAATGTATAGTTAAGAATCAGCAGAGGCATAGGATGGGAGGCGGGGGACTGCCCCCTGAAAGAATTTAACATGACAGTCTGCGGTTTCATGATCACTGTCTGCCCGGTTTCATGCTCTCTGCTGCCCGGTTGGGGGATAAAATGAGAGACAGAAAGTGCAGAAGTGTATAACTCCAACAACGTAATAAGGAAAACAGTTACACTGTTCAAAACCCTGGTGCTACCTGTATTGCTTTATTGTTGTGAAACATGGGAAAAGAATAAAGGAGATAGCACTTGATATACTCCAGAATAAATGCCTGAGAGTAATGATGAACATCCAGTGGGAAGAAAACAATGTTGCATTGCACAAATATGACAACGCTAAGTAAGTGGGTACTGGGGCGACGTTGGACATTTATTGGGCACATACTCTGGCAAGATTCTAGCAATGACTGCAACACAGCTTTGACGTGGTCACCTGAATGACGTAGGAAGCGAGGAAGGTTCAAAACTACATGGCGGGGCACAATGGAGAAAACAGACTCCTAGCTTTATTAAAAAAGAGACAGGGTGCTAGGCTTGTTGAGGGGCACATTAATGCGCGCGGTGTCTTTTCGGCGTGAAGCCCAGGTGTCCCTGTAAGGCTCAAACCCCTGGTGAAGAAGCTCTGGGATTTTAGCTAAATCGTACCTCAGAATGAAACTATTCTGATTAATAAGGACCTGCCCTTAGTGTGTCATGGCAACAGCACCTCCCTAACAGCCAACTTTAAGGAAACTTACAGCCTATTTCTGAAGTCATCCAGGCGAGGCGCCTTAAATTTGCTGGCCACTGTTGGAGGAGCAGAGATGAAGTCATACATCAGACACTTCTCTGGGACTCAAAACATGGAAAAAGAAGTCGTGGTAGGCCAGCAATAACCTACATTGATGTTCTTGAGAAGGACACTGGAATTGAAAGAGATGTCCTGCCAGGTGCCATGGATGATCGCAAGCAGTGGAGAATCTATGTCGGCAGTGCCCGAGTTCGCTCGATATGATGATGATGATGAACCAAACAGGACAATTGCTTACTATGCTATCATTCTGTGTTACTCATTATTGTTATTCATTCATTTCTGATGTTCATTAAGATGAATAACTACTTTTTTTCTGATGAGGGGCAGGGCGGACCCAGGAGGCAGGGCGGGTCCATGGAGGGGTGGGGCGGGCCGCCCCTGTGAAAATGCAAAGCTAGAGGTCTGGAAAGAGTTTAGACAGGATGGAGGACATCAAGTTGGCAGACGTGCGGGTTACGGCAACCAACAGGAAACCAGAACTAAGAGATTTTGTGGTTCCGATGATTGTTTCATATGCTGATTAATTTGGCAAGTTTTGTATTTCCTGTCATATCATTGCATATCAACATAATAGTTAACATCACAATTATACCAAATATGAAAAAGGCAAATATGAAAAAAACAAATGCGATTGTTGAAATATAATCAATTCAAGATTTTTACATTAAGCCCCGCCTACTCATTAAAATTCATGATCTCACTAACAAAAACAAGAGCACATCAGCAAACCATTTTTAACAAAATCATGTCAAGCCCTGCCCACTATGCATATTACTGAAATTCAACATTTTGGTACCATGAACATGCACACACTAGCTAACATCCTAATTAAACCTAATATGAAACAAAACAGACATGTGGTTCTTAAAATATCAGCATTTTAAGATTGTATCATTAAGCCCCGCTTGACATCGCTACCAAAAGCAACAGAACACATCTGCGGACCGTTGGCTATCTATCTGTGTACCACATATTAACTAAATCCCACGATATCGTTCTTTAGAGATACTGTGTTTACAAGATCTTTTCAACAAAATCATTTTAAGCCCCGCCAACTGTGCATATCAATGAAATTCAACATTTTGGTACCATGAACATGTATACACTAGCTAACAACATAATTACACCAAATATGACATGAAACAATGCAATTGGTAAAATATCAGCATTTCAATATTTTTAAATTAAGCCCCGCCTATGCATTATCTCGCCACCTAAAACGCTACAGTAAGGCACATCAGCAGACCATGGGCTGTATTGTATGTGTACCACACGAACTGAATCCCATGTGTCGTTCTTGAGATACAAGCTTTTGAACAAAATCATGTTAAGCCCCGCCCACTATGCATATTAATAAAATCTTAACATTTTTACATCATAAACATGTAACTAGCATCATAATTACACCAAATATGAAACAAAACACGACATGCGGTTATTAAAATATAAACATTCTACATTAAGCTCCGCCTACTCATTAATATGCATGACATCACCATCAGAAACAATAGGGCACATCTACGGACAATGGGCTATCTGTGTTCCCCATATGACACGAATCCGGTGTATCGTTCTTGAGATATCATGTTTACGATCTGGGCATCACACACACACGCCATCATGCCGCATGGGTTCTGATGCTATCGCATCGGAACCAAAAATGGATAAATTCGGTGTAGGTCCTAAGTGCCACCAGGCACGCGGAGGATAGGTGAAGGTGATACAGAAGAGACCAGCGGTGTTAGAAGCTTTAGAGAAGTGGAGACATGGCCTCTTGGGCATACTTCCTAAGTCATATACGTATGTCCCCAATACCAGTCTTGAGAAGCACAGTAAAATGGGCACTTCACTTTTAGAAATGGACACTTTTCCAATGAAGACACACCTACTTGTACATGTGACTGATATGTCACCAATTTCCTATTATTGGGGTACTTCATTTTGACGGGGACACTTATTTTGATCGCGGCACTTCATTTTGATCGGGGTACTTGATTTTATTCGAGGACTTAAATTTGATCTGGGCATTTTAATTTTGATCGGACATTTAAGTTTTAATAGGGGCACTTGATTTTGATTGGAGCACTTGATTTTGATCGGGCAATTGGTTTTGATTAGGGCACTTGATTTTGATTGGGGCACTTCATTTTGATTAGGGCACTTCATTTTGATCAGGGAACTTGATTTTGATCAGGGCACTTGATTTTCATGGGGGCACTTCATTTTAAAAGTGGCACCTCAAATTGAGAGGGGCACTTCATTTTGATCGGGGCACTTTATTTTGAAAAGGGCACCTCAATTTGAAAGGGCACTTCATTTTGAGAGGGGCACTTTATTTTGAAAGGGAGAACCTCAAATGAAAGGGGCACCTCAATTCTAAAGGGGTACCTCAATTCTAAAGGGGCACTTCATTTTGATTGGGGCACTTCATTTTGATCGGGGCACTTTATTTTGAAAGGGGCACCTCAATTTGAAAGGGGCACTTCATTTTGATCAGGGCACTTCATTTTGAAATGCGCACTTCATTTTGAAAGGGGCACCTCAATTTGAAAGGGGCAGCTAATTTTGAAAGGGGCACCTCAATTATAAAGGGGCACTTCATTTTGAAGGGACACCTTAATTTTAAAGGGGCACTTCATTTTGAAGGGACACCTTAATTTTAAAGGGGCACTTCAATTTGATCAGGACACCTCAATTTGATCGCGGCACTTCATTTTGAAATGGGCACTTCATTTTTAAAGGAGCACTTCAATTTGAAAGGGTTCTTCATTTTAAAGGGGCATCTCAATTTGAATAGACTCTTCATTTTGAAAGAGGCACTTCATTTTGAAGGGGCACTTCAATTTGGAAAGGGCACTTCATTTTGAAAGGGCTACTTCATTTTAAAAGGGGCACTTCAAATTGAAAGAGGTAGCCTAAATTGAAAGGGGCACTTTATTTTGAAAGTATCTCAATTTGAAATGGGCATTTCATTTTGATCGGGGCACTTCATTTTGAAAGGGGGAACCTTAATTTAAAATGGACACTTCATTTTGAAAGGGGCACCTGAATTTAAAACGGGCACTTTATTTTGAAAGGGGCACCTCTATTTAAAAGGGGTACTTTCTTTTGAAAGTGACACTTCATTTTGAAAGGGGCACCTCAATTTGAAACGAGGGACTTCGTTTTGAAGGGGGCACCTCAATTTGAAAGGGCACTTCGTTTTTAAAGGGGCGCTTCATTTTTAAAGGGCACTTCGTTTCTAAAGGGGCGCTTTGTTTTGAAAGAGGCACTTTGTTGTAAAAGAAGCACTTCATTTAATAGGGGAACTTTATTTTGAAAGGGTAACTTCGATTTTGAAAGGGCAGCAAGTTCCCCATTTGCCCCCTCGCTTGTTCATACATCTTGCTATCTCGGAGACCATCAAGATTGCTCAACGACATCTTGACAAGTTTCCGAAATTGAAACTTCCCCATAAGGTCATTTCCTGAAAATTGAGCCTGATTTTCTTCACTAACAGTAACCTTTGATAGAAAATTAATTTTCCAGTTCAATTTTCTGTCTCCCGAAAATTTATGGAAAAATTTAGAACATAAATCTGGAAATCGAAATCATATCTTTACCCCTACCGTCTGCAGCAAGCAGGGCCGTAATTCTCATCTGGAAAGTGGGACATGGCCTCTTATCCAAAAATTTGGGGGAGAAGGGAGGGGGGTTATAAGAGGCACAATTCTCTGAAACATGTTCCCTCTGGAAATACGGTCCTGGCAGCAGGTATACGGCAGATGGGTCCTTGAAATTTTAATTTGGGTCTACCGTAGCCGATAGATGTCCCTCAGAAGCTGCAAGTGTCCCCCAAATCAGATAAAAATAAAGGAGGTTCTTCATTGGAATCCTCATATTGTAATGACAGCTCACTGAATAGTTTTATTCCATGCAAAATCAAAGGCAGGTCGTCAAAAAGTCTCTTTTCACAGCATCTGTTAATTTATTCCAATGAAAATATCAATGTCAGCTCAGGAAATAGTTCATCTACATGCTATTCCAGACACACGAGTGTATCAGCTATTAGTAGGAACTTAGGTTGGACCACCCTTATAACTACAAGAAGTGCGAGCAGATTATTCATTCTATCCAAGGCAAGACAGGGTCTACTGGTCAATGACCTCCTGCAGCCGCTCCAACAGAAGACATGTTGGGCTCTTTCCGTGCCATCATCGCAACACTATCCACTTTCGGGAGAAGAAAAGAGCTACAGAATCCAGACTGGTTAAAGGAAAGTCTAAATGTGTGGAGCCGGCTATCCAAGCAAAGCGAGATGTCCTGACCAAGTATAAGAGAAAGCCAACAGCGAAGTCTCTCGAAGTTCTACAAACAGCAAGAAAAAATGCACAGAGAACTGCAAGACGTTGCACAAATGACTACTGGCATAACCTTTGAGAAGAATTCAGCGCTCGGCTGATTGTATGTTATACAGGGTATGCATGGAGAAGGCGTTTGGACCCAGCTCAAGAAAAACAGCCTATTAAAGTCATCCACAGGTGAAATCATCAATGACCGCAGCTGACAGATGGAATGCTGGGCTGAGCACTATTAAGAAATCTACTTTAGAGAAAGAAATAACTGATAAGGTTCTCCCCAACACAACAAGTCTTCCAGTCATGGAGGTGCCACCATCATAGGAAGAGTTTAGAAAAGCTAATGACTCTCTGGCTCATGGCAAAGTACCAGGCAAAGACAGCATCCCAGCAGATAAGCTCAGCGTAGTAAACCGGCTGTACTCTGTCCACTTCACAAACTCCTTTGTCGGTGCTGGAGGAAAGAACAGGACATGCGTGATGCCAACATTGTCACCCTTTACAAAAACAAAGGTGACCGCTCAGACTGCAATAACTACCAAGGAATATCTCTCCTACAGTAAGTATCGTGGGAAAAGCATTTGCAAAAGTAGCCCCAAAGAGATTGCAGCTGCTTGCAGAGTGTGTATACCCCGAGTCCGTGCAGTTTTAGAACAGAGAGGTCTACAAATCGACATCATCGATCTGACAGAGGCTTTTGACATGGGTCAGCAGAAATGGCCTCTACAAGTTTCTTAAAATATAGGCTGTCCACCAAAGCTCCGATGTCTGATTGCGTCATTCCACCATGACATTGAGTTTCCTTCCAACAAAAAGCTTTTTAAGCTTGCAATGTCTCAGGGCGAGCGAAGACCAAGGTTCGGCATGCCCTACTTCGTGAAATGCTAATTGCTCATGGCGCTGCTTTGACTTCCCACTCTTGAGACAGGGCAACAATGCAACATCAAACTACCTCACGTCAGCTTGCAAATAATTTGGCCTCATTATCAGCCTGACGAAAACTCAAGTGGTGTCCCAGGATGTCAGCAATGTCTCCAACATACGCATTGGGGACTACACCCTGGAGGTCATCAAGGATTTTGCCTACCTTGGTTCTACAATATCCAACAACCTTTTAATTCAGAACTCCACAAGAAGATCGAAAAGGCAGCTTCCGCCATAGCAAGTCTATCCAACAGTCTGGGATAACAAGAAACTCACCTTGAATACAAAAATTTAGGACTTCAAAGCATGTGTACTGCGCACCCTACAGCAGCGAGTCCTAGACAGCCTACGCTAGACAGGAGAGTTATCTTAACAGCTTTCACCTCCATTACCTCCGGACATTTTGTACATCTCCTGGAAGGACCACATCACCAACAAAGTCCTTGAGCAGGTGGAAATACTCCGTATATTCGCTCCGTTGTCCAGAAACAACGTTGGCTTGGCCACTCTCGCCGCATGGAGGATGGACGCATCCCTAAGGATATACTATACAGCAATCTCTCTTGGCTCCAGATCGGTCGGACAACCAATGTTACGCTTCAAGGATGTCTGCAAGAGGGACATGAAGTCAGCCGACATTGACAAGTGAGAAGCAATTGATTTTGACCATGCAAAGTGAGAGACGCAGTCCAGACAGGAATAAAGAGGGCGGAGACAAAGGGAGAAGAGTTGTGGAGGCAGAAGAGGGATCGTAAAAAAGCGAGAGCCATCAAAGTGCAGCAATTGCTGCAAAGACTGCCATTCCACAATCTGACTTTACAGTCATAGCCGTCGCTGTAAAACTTTTTTCTATGACCAAACCCAGGCAGTCCATCGTCTTCCCCGACAGACGGATCCGATAACGTATGCAACTGCATACTTAAAAAAATAGTGGGGAAAAATACTTGATATTGGTCAGTAATTTGTTTTTTGTACATGCAGAATCTGGCATTCAAGCTCCCTGATGAGAGGCCTTCGAGGTCCACGCCACATGTCTTCATGTATTGTATGGTCATGCAAGTCATTTTGTTTCACCTATGTCAAGACTTTCCATCCAGGGGGTCAGCAAGTGTCACCTCTCGGGGGGTGGGGGAGAAAGATACCACAAAAAAAATCCCGGCTATCCACGGAGAAAATTACCCTGGTAAATTAGTTTCCATCCATCGTTGCTGTGATTCTTCTTTAATTTCCTTTTATTCCAGGAAATAGATTTTTATTTTTGAAAAATTGTACGTAATTTTCATAACTTTCCAAATTTACCTCTCAACCAGGAAGGTAAAATTTTCGTAGAAAGCCCCAACCCGACCGGTTCCTATTATTATGCTCTTGGTCGGGAACGCAAAACATTCTTCACTCCAGAAGTATTTGCTCCAATTCAGATTGATGAGCCACGCCCCAAAAAAAAATTCGGCACCGACCCTAACAAGACATAATCGGGCCCTAACAAGGCAATATCCAGCTCTATCAGGACTTAATCCGATCCTGCTCACAATAGGTGGAAACAAAATAAGGAGAAGGGCAAAGCAAACTAGTTGCATAATTGATATCAGTTTGAACTACTTTCCCCACAAAATGGGAAGACACGTCTTACCCCTCCCACCTCAAGAGTGGAAAACAATCATTGACTGTCAGGGAAACCAAGGAGGTACAGATAACTGGTAATCTTTTATATCACTTTTTATCAAGGATTTTATGTTTACCGTATTCAACATATTAAGGGCCCTTGCGCCCACCCAACAATTTTTGACTGATAACAATTTTTTTGATTAATATTTTGTTACATTATTTGTCCTTTTTTGCATCGGAGGCTGACAATGTTTTTGTGGGGCTAGTGTATAGAACCAGTTCACACAATGCAGTTCGAATACCACACTGTACACGGCCATAGAACATGGTAATAAGTGATCTTATTTTTTGTAAGCACGTCGATTTCGGTAATTACTTTAAAGTAAAAAAGAACCAGTATTGTGTAAGGGTTGTAAATGTGTATTTCTAAAATAGTGAACATAAAAAATACATACTATGACATTATGACTAAACAAAATAAAAAGAATAAATAAAAATAGCCATCACAGCTCAAATATCCTTTTCGATCCTTATTTCCTTTAACTTTAATATCTGACAGGATGAAATAAGAAAGTCTTTTGTAAAAGATTGCTAGCAACATTAATATCATAACTGCACACTGCCAGGAAAATCACAGCTTGGTGGTATTCCAGTCAAACAACAAAATCGGACATCTAAAGATTGTGCCAATGGTGAAAACATGATAAAACTATCATGTCATGTCCAGAGAATAACTTAATATGTCATTTCTACAATATAAACAGCACTTTGGTTCAGCAACTGAAAATATTTACAATGTTTAGTGTTTCCATCAATAAGTTAATGTGTAAAACAGTCTCGTCTTGATCCTCTTCTTTAATAAATTTATAAAATCTATTTCAACATTTAAGTCAACCACATTCATAAAAAACATGTAGACCAACAAGCGAAACCACATTCCTGTCATATTTTTCTCTAATGCATAAGTTGACATGCACGTAAGGAAAATCAACCATTAATAGGCATGACATGTGGTCCCACAAAGGACACGATATATCTGTTATGATGTATGAATAACTTGACAAATTCGACATGCTTGTAAGGGAATATCGACTGCATTAATAAGTACGACATGTGGTCCAACATAAAATTATAAAACATATTTATGTCATGTTCTTTCTCTGATGTACGAATAAGTTGACATGCTCATAAGGAACTATCAACCGCATTATAATTGACATGACAAGTACAACAAAGGAAACCATACTTCTGTCATACTTGTTTCTCTGATATATGAATCAGTTGACATGCTCATAAGGAAAAATCGACCATAATTTTCTCTTCTCTGAAGTTGACAAACTTGACATGCTTGTAAGAAAATATCAAGTGCATTAATAAGTAAAACATGTGGTCCAACATAAAATAAAAAAACCCATTTATGTCATGTTCTTTCTCTGATGTCCGAATAAGTTGACATGCATAAGAAGGAACAATCAACCACATTAATTAAGCATGCCATGTGGTCCAAAAGGAACCATATTTCTGTCATACTTGTTTCTCTAATACATAAATCAGTTAACATGCTCATAAGGAAAAATCAACCATATGGCAAGTGGACTAGCAAAGGGAAGTCATACTTCTCTTTTCCGATGCATAAGTTGACATCTTCGTAAAGAAAATCAAACACACCATCAAGCATTACATCTGATACATGAATAAGTTGACACGAGCACACAAAATCCACCCAACCGTTTAACTCCTAACGAGACAATGTGGGAAATGTGCAGTTGGGCATCCTCCCCTCCAAACCAAATCTTTTTCAATGTATCCCCCATCTCTTAAACTTTTTTTTCAACCCCTCAATCACTGGATTCAATATCATGTCCCAACCAGTCTTGTTGTGCATATGGTACAAAGTGAGGGCTGCACAAATTCACAAACAACACATATTGTAAGAATTGTTAAAATACTTTTGCTGCAAGTGCATTTTCAAAGAAAGAGATTTCATAAATGGAGGAATCATTTTCAAGAGATCCTTAAGTAGTACCCTAATAAAGATCAAATAAACATTAATGTTTTTGGTGGGGGGGCGAACTCAAAGA
Source organism: Chiridota heheva (assembly GCA_020152595.1). Taxonomy (NCBI): domain Eukaryota; kingdom Metazoa; phylum Echinodermata; class Holothuroidea; order Apodida; family Chiridotidae; genus Chiridota; species Chiridota heheva. The sequence goes on along the minus strand of JAIGNY010003929.1, from coordinate 312,853 downwards.
GGAGGGGAGGTCCTCATCGTTCAGCAGCAACAAGCTACCATTTGTAACCATTTTGCTGGCTGGGGGCGGTAGCAGCAGCAGTTCCATTGTAGCCATTTGTTCCGCTGTTTGAGAAGCTATTTCCATTATACTGGCTACTACCGTTATACTGGCTACTCCCATTATATTGGCTACTCCCATTATATTGGCTACTCCCATTATATTGGCTACTGCCGCTATATTCGCTACTTCCATTGGTAATGCTTTGTCCACCTGTTTGCCTATTGGCTTGACTACTACCATAAGCTTGGTGGCTGTTGTTGCTCTTATAGCCACCTGAAAACCTGCTACCACCATTCTGAAAACCTGTAGAAAATGAGACCAAAGATGGAACACATACTTTAGTATACTTCAACCATGGCTTGCCGAAACTTGCTAATAAGTGAGGAGGGCATGCTTGTTCGAAATTCAGGTTGAAACACATTACCATCATACAAATCATTCTCATGCGAATAATCTTTGTACAATGGCAAAACAAAACTTTTGCCTGAATAGGGGGAAAAATCACGTTCTCAGTTTATGAAATACATTTGGTTATGCCACATCAAATTGAACCTTGAAGGTTCAACAGTGGCTCAAGTTGATAAGGAATATTATCTCTCAACCAGGCATGTCGAGAGCCATAATGGGTTACAGGGACAAAGTGGTTTTTCCAATCCCAGTTTGTAGTATTCATGGCAATGTATTATCCCACTGGGCGAAATCACAGAGTCAAGGCATAGTGGGATATTATTAATTCTCAAGGCCCCACTCTCATTAGCTAGTAGTAGTTTGCTAATTGGTGGGAAAAGTGGACTTGCAAAATCCACTCTGCCTTAAACTGGATTACTAGCTGAACCTTGACTAAACAATTATTTTCCAATGGGTGAAGTTCATGCCATGAACATGAAACAAACAAAAGACGATGGTTAAAGCGGGCAAGAGAGGGGAGGGATATTGTCCAGTTCCTTCGTCCCGAAGACAGCACAAGATATCTGAAAAGAACAAGTGCTTTCCGATCTGAAATGAAATATATTCCCAATACTTCTTTCGGTATTTTTAGCACCCATATTGACAAGCTTCCAGTCAATTAAAGACTAGAACATTGTTCTTGTGCTGGCTTCAACAAAACAAAGTAGTGTTTAGTCTACACACACAATATGGCAGGTTTGAATGTAACGATGCAACCAGAATTGGCTTTTAGCTGCAAGGTAACAAACACCTGTCATAAAGAACAATTAAACGTGGCAACATGATGGGTCAATAGTGATTTTCACCATCGGAACACATGAGAACATGTAATTGTATAACATGTTTAATATATAGGAAGTGAGGGTGAAGGCAAGTGCCCACAGCCTCAGGAGGGCATTGGGAAAAATTTGGACCTCAAAACGTTGTAATCTGGGAATACCCAAGGGCCTCAATTTTGCTGAGGCACTCCGTAGGAATAATGAACCATAAATCAAGGGAAAAGAAGCTGGCGATTCATATCCTGCAAAAAATCTTCACACTGTGAATAAAACTCGAAACTTCATGGAAAATAATATTTCAGTATTTGAGAATAATGATGAAAACGTGTCTAATGAACAAGCATTGGTCTCCTATAGATTAGCAGAGGGATGTGACAAGCCATGTTGAAAAGGTTTAAGTGGTCTCTTTACAGGTATCAGAATGGCAGACTAGCTGAAATAAAATGATACTTAACCAAAATTCTTGGTGCTGAGGCTAAAACATCTCTTCTCAAATACATGGAAACTGCTGAAGTGCACAAGAGGGATTCAGTGGTACCTTTTTTAATTGACACTGAAATATTTTAACCCTTACTCTACCAGCACTTTTTTTTAAATGCGCCCGGGAGGCGGGCCAAAGACCTTGCACCCAAAATGGCAATAATATCGCTGCGTGGTAGAGTAAGGGTTAAGCACAGGCTAATTATTGAAGGGTCCTCTGTCTTCCGAGCAGCAAAGTCGGGTTCGTTCCGCTTCAATAACCGGGTAGGCCGCCCACTAGGACCATGCTGCATATGCTTTTGAGCTGGCATACTTGTCATGGGTTGATTAACCCTTACTTTACCAAAACTCTTTTTAAAAATGCGCCTGGGAGGCGGAGCCAAAGATGGGCACCCAAAACGGCGATAATATCGCCACGTGGTAGAGTAAGGGTTAAGCACTTTATAAAACAATTGTTAGAAGCCAAAGGTATTGTTCTACAACATTGCCTTATACATAAGAACAAAGCATCAAATTAATTCTACTGAGAGAATGAATGAATGTGGATCCCACACAACAATGGAGGTTTTGTTGGGATCTTGGGGATTCCACAGCAACAAATATTTCATTAGGAACCCACTGTACAGGTCATGCTGGAATGTGATCACACTGCACTGTGAATACCTGTATGTGATCCTTCACGTACCATTGAATAGTTATGAGTTTAATTCCACTGCATGTAAGTTACATAATCTGCACAGTAGAAGACTTGAGGGCTCAAAGAGATACATGTCATACCAATGATCAGTCATACTTACTCCATACTAGGGTTTATAACCCAACTTGTCAAAAAGGGTAGGAAACAAGCAGACAAGTATGCAATCTAAAAACTTGCACATTCGGACACACGACCAATAATGACCACACAACAAAGCAATGTAATATTTTGCTGTAAAATACCACTATCTATGCCACAAAGGAAAGCTTAAAAAAAATGTGTGACACAAGTTGTGGAAATACACAAGCTGATATGGCATCTTATGAAACCCCGAAGAGTTCGGAGAAATTATTTGTCCAGTTGAGAAACCTTTTTTATCACCTCAATACTTTACACAAACATTTAAAATAATACAAGTCACATTTCGTAATGTAACAAGTCATTCTTAAAACACTTAAAACTATCATGCTTATATTACAGTATCTCATCATGCAAAGATACCAATTCATCATGCTGTGTCACACACATATGTTGCTGTGTCACACACATATGTTGCTGTGTCACTAACATCTTATGCTGCCACATTGCTGTGCCACCTATACATTTAGCTGTAACACCAAAATCTTATGCTGTGACACCAATAGCAAGTGACACCAAAATCTTACCCTGTGACACAATAACTTATGCTGTGGCAGCCCCAGATGCCATCTGCTGTTTCAGCTGAGTGTAATACTGGAGGTAGTAATTTTGGTAATAAGACATGTACTGGCTATAAGTGGTTGGATCCAGAGTTGTCTGAAGTTGCTGCATAGCCAACTGGGTAGCTTGAGCAGGATCAAAATTGGCCATGTTTGTGGCAGGGGGATTGTTAGAAGGGCTAGCTGCAACAGCAGGTGCCGCTGCTTGCTTGGCTGGCATAGCAGCCTGCTTTGGTTGGGCTGCTTGTTGCCAGGGCTGCTGCTGTTGCTGCTGCTGTTGCTGCTGCTGTTGCTGCTGCTGTTGCTGCTGCTGTTGCTGCTGCTGTTGCTGCTGCTGTTGGGGAGGAAACTGCTGGAACTGCTGACTTTGTTGAAAATTCTGATTCTGGAATCTTTGGTTTGTGTTTTGTTGTTGCATGCTGCCACCTTGCAGCTGTTGATTGCCACCAGCAGCCATACCAAAATTCTGATTCTGGTGTGGTTGCTGTTGTGGTATATTGCCACTCTGCTGATGCATGCTGTTATTTTGGAATCCTTGACTCTGACTCGGCTGTTGTCGCATGTTTCCACCCTGTTGTCGCATGTTTCCACCCTGTTGTCGCATATTTCCTCCCTGTTGTTGCATGTTCCCTCCCTGTTGTTGATGCATGTTCCCTCCCTGTTGTTGAATGTTCCCTCCCTGTTGTTGCATGTTCCCTCCCTGCGGCCTTACATCACCACCACCCTGCTGTCGCATACTGCCACCACCCAGGGGCTGCTGAAAATTTTGTTGGTTTTCCTCCCCTGCTTGGGAGAACCTAGACTTTTTGAACCTTGGTTCTTCTTGAGTACTGTTCTGAGATTGTGGTTTTCCACCTACACTTTTACTTTGAATGGGAGCACTTATTGGCTTATCCATTAATGACGGCAGACTTTTACCATTACCAGAAGGAATCTGGGTGGGGGGTTCACTCACTCTACCCATAGGACCCGCTCCGTTCTCTTCCCGCCCACTACCTCTGGATCCAAAGCGGTCTCGGGACCCAAAATTATCTCGAGACCCAAAGCTATCACTTGATCCAAAACCATTCCTATCACTGCTTCTATCTCCGAACCCACCTCCTCGGCCTCCAGACCGTCCACCACGATAACCGCCAAATCCTCCACCGCCAAAACGATCGTTGGTGCGGTAACGACTTCTTCCTGTATATAAGGAAAAAAGATGGGACTTGAACAATATATCATGCACAAATATAAAACAATAATTGAATGGATGGTACATCAACCTCCAAGGGACTTAAAAAGAAACAAATTGATGAACAAACTTCATTACTTATTCCGTTAAAGGGGTGTAAAAACTTCATTACTTATTCCGTTAAAGGGGTGTAAAAACCACTGGTGTAAAAAGTTTACTGCAGGAGTATGGTCCCAGTGGAAAAGTCATCTTAAATATTATCAGAGATTAAATCAATTTAAGGAAGAAAATGCACAGAACCACATAACGATTTTGACCAGTCTTCCCCAATGTTCACATTAAGATGCAGGATTCATATTATCAAATTCCTGCTAAAAAGGTATTTAAAGGGAGGGGGGGGGGGGGTGGATTCCTGAATAAGAAAGAAAGAAAAAATGCCAAGTTTGGCATTTTTTCAGGCAAATTTTTTTTTTCTTTCCAAAAAAGACCCTTTTTTTTTTTTTTAAATCCCACTCTTAAATATTATACAAGAGGGAAAATCCCCCCCACCACCCCCCCAAAAAAACCTTAAGTGTATGAATACTGGTTTTTCCATTCAAATATCACGAAGTATAGATGCATAAAAGACACACCGGTTCCGATCATTTAATAACTAAATATGCCATTTTCTAAATTTTTCGAGTTTTATTATTTGAAATTTTAATGCTCTTTTTAATGGCAAATAAAACTTAAGAAAATGTTTGTAGGTATTCATAGAAATTTACACAAAAAGACACAAAAACAACATATAGCTTACCTTTGCCTCCGTAACCTCGGTTGCCATCAGCCAACTTCAACAGTTGCGAGCTAATTTGTTGGTTGTTTTCCCTGAGCACAGATATGAGATCATCGACCTGTTTCACGTTGCCTCGGGTGAAGAAAGTGTAGGCAGTGCCTTTGTTCGTGCTTCGAGCAGTTCGCCCAATGCGATGGACGTAGTCCTCTGAATTGTTGGGGTAGTCATAGTTGATGACGAACTTGATATCATGAACATCTTAAATGTTATGGTGACATTACAAGGCAATGGGCACCACAACAGGATAGAGGAGAAAGACAAAAAGGAAACGCAAATTAGAATACTGGATTTCATACGTCACAGTCATCACACTGACTGCTGGCACTGCATGGGAGAGAAATTTAATTGTAAGCACAAAATGATGTAAGCTAAAGATAATATATCCCCGTATTTGCTTAAAATGTCTATGTACAATAAAAAAAATTAAGACACATAACGGCATGCCTTTATTTGTAAACAGCATTCTCCATGAACTATTCGCTCAACCATCAGAGCTCCATTTTATTAAGTAAAATAAATCCAATATGACGACTGAGCAAATACCTCAAAATACTATAAATGAAGAAAGCTGCTTACATGCACCTACCTCAAAAGCCAAAATCTCACCTTCACAGAACCCGCGGGAAGAGCGCACCGAGCCGAACTTGGAGCATCTATCCTGTCAGTTTCGCCTCCTCTTTAAAATGGACCAATCCTGTGCCGTTTTTTTAATTTTATTTCCAAAACAAAACAGCATAGCACAGGAGTATCACAATGATTCCTGTCAGCGTGTAGAAGGCGAACATCAACAGGACACCTCCAAGTTCTTGTCAGCCTGTGCGATCCCACAGTTCCTTTAGCATCACTCTTGACTGGTTATAGGACTTATGCATCCTGAAACACACCCAGCCTTCATGCCTTTCTAATCTTATGTTCTGTATGTTATTGTATTTTTGCAATGTCTCATTTGAAAGAAGGGCAAATCTTTTACCTGGTTAACAAGAATTGTAGCAGGCGCTTGATCCTCGACATGACAGGTAGAATCTCCATTGCGGCACACATACAGCCCATGTATATAAGGAGAGCTTTTCCGTATCACCTTCATTTAATACTTTGCTGCAATCATAAGCAAATTCTGACCCCAAACCAAATAACTTGCCAAGATTTACCAGTCAACTGATCCCTGTCAAAATGACAAGACTCCATTTTGGGAAGGAGAGGCATTGTTAGCAAACAAGCATGTTCTTAACAATTGAAAAAAAATTGAGTGAAAAAAGGTTGGATTGGGTAAAATGCATAACTTTTAAGTTTTTTTTTTTTCCTTTCTAATGCAATGGTTTCAAACATTTAATTTCCAAACAAAATGTTGCCTACAGGTAAATTTAAGATTTTTTAATACATATAGCCTGCTCCCTCCACATACTCAAAATAACTGAATTTTGAAGGGTTTTTGTTTGTGAAACACAACTGATTTTGTGCCAAAATATGATAACATTTCACCAAAAGCAAACCACTCCCAATCAAGCAAGAGGTTTCATTATTTTCCTCTCCAGTAAAATTCATCTTAAGCTCAAAAGCTTCTCATTATGAACAGTCTCAATTGTACATTGGCAGCAATCTTCTTCATACTGAATCTATATTGCACTGAGAGCTTCCGATGGTGAACACATGTCATGCCAAGGCACCTGCCAATCCTGTGTTCCTAAAAAGAAACTAAAAACAGAGACATTGTCAGAAATACAGCAAACACTTCCAGCAACACACTTCATCACTATCACATGAGCGTGCATTCAAACTAAGTTTAACTCAAATTTTAGTTTGCCACAAAGGCTTATTTGACAACAAAATTTGAAAATCCTGTTGCTATTTGATAGTCAAAGACACGTCTAATGAGGCCGCCAATGTTTTTAGAATTTCCCTTCTCATTCGTCAGTTCACAGTAACCTCTTCAAACAGAGCGATCCTTGAAATAGTCAGACACACACGCACACACACTCTTATCCTTTTTTGCCTCAAGACTGACTTACCTAAACCCCTGGATGCAACATCCGTGGCCACTAAGATTGGAGCATTGCCTGAACGGAATTCTGGAATACAAAAGGGTACACGTGTTTTTTTATGTCATTACTGCAAGTCGCACAAGTTGAAATTTTAATGGTATATGGAGGTATTGAGGAAACGCTACCTAAACTACTTAAAAATCTTATTATATCTGTAAGAGATATTTCAAACATCTGTAATAATTCTGTTTAAATTGCTTTCTCAATTGTTTACTTTTCTGAAATATCTGACTGTGAATTGTGCTGAAAATATATTATTCACAAATGGAAATAGAAAATAAAAAACACATATAAAGAAATGATGAAATAAACAACACAAACTGCTCATGTTACTGAACCTAGCCTGATGGGTGTTTTTTGACAAATAAAACTTTTCTGTAAACAGCTGAAACTCACCACTAAGTACCCAGTCTCTTTCTTGTTGGGCTTTGTCACCATGAATACACATAGCTGGCCATCTATGCAAAGACCAAAGAGTTTGATAAATAGTTAATAACAGCTGAACAATAAATGTAAAGATGGGCCACTAAATATAATATATATACAAGGAATAAGAAATTGTCAATTTTTCTAAAACATCATGAATTGATGCAAATATGCTTGTTTTCATATAGATTTTCCCTTAAGTTATTATTCACATCTTCATTAAGGGCTGTGCATTTTCGCTTAATGGCCTAAATGTTTAAACAGCCAAATTTCTATTCGTTCAAACATTTCAACTGACCCCCCCCCCCCTCCCCTCCCCACCTCAATCCCCAGCAAATCAAATCTGACCTCAGAAGTGTTGGGAAAAAAAATCTGATTTTTTTTTTTTAACGAACTGGTTCTATTCCTACAATAACCACCCCATAACCATTGTGATGTGATGGCCAAATTTCTGTTGTTTAAACTGATCCCCCACCACCCATAAATAAACAAGGAATGCACAAAACTTGAGTAGGAGCCTAATGATAAGTCATCAAATTACCGCAAGGCAAAAATAATGATCCATGGTTGGAATGCGCTTTAAACAAATACAGAAATAACACATCAGCAAGTAAATTTGCTTTGTCTTCAACACTTATGACTGTGTTGTAAAAGTTTCAAAAGTGCGCCACCATGCACCAGCTATACCATAGAAAAAATATTCCATCCCAGCCCTACTTCCAACTGTACTGTATTTGATACAATCCTCTAGAAAATGGCCGTGATGTGTGCACACCACACTGAAATTTCAGCAACTTTGAAAACATTTTGTTTGTTTATTTTGCAATCTTTTTTGCTTTTTGTGCAATTTATTCGACTCATCAGGTAATCTTTGCATTTATTTATGGTGAATATAACAATCAAAGCTTTCTTGTCTGTGAATTTCTGGGTCAGTTTTACAGCTTGTAAAACAGGTCTAATGCAAATTTATGCCTAACAATGTTGTTAATCAGCCTCTTAAGCCTTTACATCAATAAGCTCTATATTCGTCGAATCAAAGTCAGATATAGCCCCTTTCATAGCTAATTAGTGCGAATTTCAACTCATGCCTTAAAAAGGATTAGATCCTTGATTGATCTTATGTAAAGTTTGAATTGTAAAAGTCATTGAATGAAAGTTGTGTGTGGGTTTGAATATTATTGATTTTCAATGGCAAGTGTGAATCAATCACGAACATGTTAACTTTTGGGATGAGACTAAACGTTAATCAAAGGTTCATTCATTTAAACATTTACACGTGTAATCGTCACAGCCCTAATCTTCTATCAGTTTCTTACTATGGTAACAATTTATTTCAGAGGTGTACATTGACTTACGAGCAAATTGATACTTCACAAAAACGCAAAACTACAGCCAACTTCAAAAAAGAAAGTAGATTGGCAGTGCTACTTACCCTCCTCGTCTAAGCCTCCTCACCAAGTCATCTGACTTTCGTTTGGTCTCCACAAATATCAAGGTTTTGTTCTCCTTTTCACCCATAATTTCTTCTAGAAGGTTCATCAATCTGTCAAAATTTGCAAATTTAAGTTCACCATAAGCTCACTAATCGATAGCTTTATTATTACCAAAACAAAACTCAAGAAAATAAAAGACTGGACCATCGTTGAAAAATTGTGTTTGCTAACAAGTTGTACAATAAAAAGGTGGGTTGGGTAGAAGTTGAAAATGTTTGTAAGTCAAAGCTTACTCCTAATAAGCCAGGTAATAAACTGACAAGAACTGTTGAAAGGACAGTATGCTCTACTATTCAAAGCTAGTATAGAGAATGGGCTTATAGAGGGAAGTATATACAGAATAGGGTAGTAGGTGCAGATGATTTCAAATTACTTGAGCTTTGAAAGATGCACTTACATTTACATTTGCTTTGTTAATTTTTACATTTTACTACAAGCTTCAAAATTTAGGGTGACTAGCCCATATTTTAGTCTGAAATGTATTAATAGGTATATTGACCTCGGTAGTGTCTACAGAGAAATTCTCTTTGTGGTTATTGTAGTGTTCTTGGTGTATGATGATGTATCAGAATCACTTTTACTTTGGTTTTCTTACATTTTACGAATGTAGTTCCTAGGATTATCCCCTCCCCTTCCTAAACCATAGCAATTTGAACAGTACCCATGTCCTCTACTCCTATGAGATTCTTCGAATAGTCAGAGATAAATATGCTAAACTCCAACTTGGTACATTTCTGTTAATAAGCCCCATATATATCGATCTTTAGTACAATGTAAGTCAAAAAAAAGGGGAACTGTATGTCAGAGTTCTGTAATACACCCTACCTGTCCCTATAGAGTTATTTCCCGTGACGTCACACGCGCTTTCACAAAATCTTCAAGGGCAGTTTTTCGTGAGTTATTGTCATTTTCTCCTTTATGTTTATCCCGTATTTAAAAAAAACTATCTTGTTTTTTAGAATCAGTCGAGTAATTATACTTTTGTTATTTTTAACAACTAAACATACATTTATCCTGTATCATTTTTGTGTGAGATGGAATGGAAATATATTATTTTTCGTTGTTTTTTATCATCAAATTTTAGTCTTTTTGCTATACATCTGCATGTTGATTTGCCCGCCAAACAAAAAGTCATGTGATACCTGTATACATTTTTTAATTAAATAGAGGAGAGGAAATATAACTTACTTGCGGTCCTTCTCCTCATCTTCACACACATCCACAATTTGAAGAATATTTTTATTGGCTGAGAGATTTTGGTTACCAATATTGATCATCAGTGCATCTGAAAGAAAATCGTTGGCTAAAGCACGAACCTCCTTTGGCCATGTTGCACTCCACATGAGCATTTGACGGTCAGGCTGTAAAAATAACATTAAAAATGTACCTTCTATTTTCAAAATAATCAGTGTATCCAGAACATTAAATAACTGTTTTGAAGAGGATATTTCAATTGTGCTTACAAAATAGCCCAAACTCCAAAACAACACAGGAGTTAATTTGTAAATATTTAGTTGGTCTATGAGACATCAATGTAAAAACCAATTAACCATTCCTTAAGGCTTTATAAATTAACTACTGTATATTCTCTAATAATTGCCCCTCCTCTAATAAACGCAGTCCCGGTGACAATTTTAAAGTCACACATAAATTGATTGGTAATATTGAATACACAGCGTGATTTAACACCAGGCTTCCTTCAGCCAAAACTTGTTTAAAAACTGTAAAACTGCCAGAAAAATACACAGTCAAAAGAGTTGAACTTGCTATGCGCACAAGAACTGACTCAAAAATTACTTGATGAGTTTTTTAGGGAATATACGATATGTGATGTTCTTTTCTTTCTATTTTAGAAAGCAATGTCATCATTTTGAACCGTGCTACCGGTAAGCTTTCTTACACATATCATATGTTATTTTAAAAGATGGTTTGCTACACATAGCTATTGATGGAAAGATACACACAGATACATAATCATGTCACCAATAATCTAAAGTGAAGAAACCTACCCTGATCTGCTCAATGATTTTTCTAATCTGAGGTTCAAAACCCATGTCCAGCATACGGTCAGCCTCATCTAGGACACAATAAGTGCACCTTCGTAGATTGGTCTTGCCACTGTCAAGGAAATCAATTAAACGACCTGGAGTGGCTATACAAATTTCAGAACCTGAAAAAGAAGTATAACAAAGATACAAAGATGTTATATTCACACATTCTTGCAAGTTTACAGATGTCTTAAGCTGAATGGGGTATTACAAAGAGTATTAAATCTTGGGTAGAACAGCCAATGAATTTCAGAGAAAATTTCACATTTCAGGGTTATGGGCTAATCAAAGTTTAAGGATTTTGAAAACATGCCAAATTTTTAACTGGGCAGAATCTTAAAATCTTTTAATTTTTGAAATTTATTAAATAACTTCAAATAATGAGAGGAATTACATGATTGAATGGGGGTATTTTAACCTCTGAACTAATCCTTTTAATGTCCTTTGCCAAAATAATGGACATGAAAAGTTATGTCAATATTCCTATGAAAACAAATACTCCACGAACTTAATTGCTGCTTTCAACTCTTGTTATAACAAATAGCATAACTTAATGCTGAAATAGAATTGGGTGTCCAACTTTGACACAATGTTCCTTCCATTTTTCTCATAGAATATTATTTTGACTTGTATTACCTAGTGTTTACATGGGTACCCGAATATTCGGTTACCCAACCGATTGTGTTGTTACCCGGTTCCGAAAATACAACCCGGGTATAGATTTTCATAATATTACCAATTGCAGACTGTTTCTGTTTCAGAATTGCATGTTAAAAAGAATAAATCTTAACTTACAAGAATTTTAAAGTGTATGTTTCCTTTCTATTCCAATGCAATACAAGGTCATGGTGGGGGTATTTCACATTGGTACAGTGCTCCTTTTATTTTACTCTCATTTTGATTTAATTGTAAAAATACTTCCATCATACACTAACCTCTATCAAGATCCCTGAGTTGTGGTCCTCGTGGCGCGCCACCATACACACACGTGCTTTTAACCCTGGATGCAGCTCCGAACTGTAGTGCAACCTGTTGTACTTGTTGGGCAAGCTCCCTGGTTGGAGCCAAAACCAAACACTGCAGGAGAAAGAAACGTGTCACAACTAGCAAATTTGATTCATCATCAATAATGTATATGATGAATATAATGTATATGCACCATGGTTGCAAATATTCAAATATGAAATAGCATTTGAGAAACGAGTTTGTAGATAGCAAATGGGAAGAATTTTTTTTTTTTTTTCCCCAAGGAAAAAATGGGAGTACTTACTATAGGTCCGTCTCCTCTTTCTAGGAATGGTTGATGGTTTATATGAACAATAGCAGGAAGAATATACTGCAAAGAAAATGAGGAAAAGGTAGACATGATCATCTTCGTAAGTTCTTGAGAGCTTTAATCACACTTATCTAACCAGGAATGAGCTATTCAACCTGTAAATAACCTGTCCATCAGGCACTTATAGTTGTCAAAGAGATGAATCATAATGATTAAAGAATTTCTAATTACATTACATTGTGCCTCAATTTGGTACTGATTTACTGCCTACATAACAATAATTTCTAAAAGAGGCAGTGCTATCAATGTCTTATTTTTATCCAGCACACCCGCTACTATCAATAGTGGCAAAAACAAATATTTTGTGACTTTTCTCTGTACAGTTTAAATGAATTTTACTTGCGTAATCACTCAAAACACAATTAAAATTTACACCCTCAATTTCATACCACATAAATATCATGACCACCTCTAAATACTTACTGACAATGTCTTTCCTGAACCAGTCATAGCAATGCCTACTAAATCTTTACCACTCAAGGCTATAGGCCAGCCTTGGCTCTGTATAGCTGTTGGATTTTCAAATCCAGCTCTTCTTATTTCAGCCATCACATAATCTGTTAAAAAAAAAAATATGAATATAGATGAGACAAATCTAAATTAAACAAGATTAGACTAGCACCAACGTTTACATATCAATTATTCGTAGTTCAAAGCCCCCTCCCCTGTCCTATTGCACACCTCTGGGCTGTGAACGATTAATACAATTTGTTAACGTTTAATCACAACATTTTTCGAGCACTTAGCAATTAATCACGCGTAGTACCGAAACTCTCCAAAGTACACAAAGCTTGTCCCAAAACTCATGCACCTAGTATGGGAAAAGTATACACTTCAATCTACAAATAAACACTGCAATTCAAAATCATAAAAATGATCCCTTCAATGTCATTTAATCCCCATCCCAATCCGTGACTCCTTCACTGTTCTTGCACCATACATAAATATGCGATGGCTGTATAAAATTTTAAAACTGTGCCACCACCCGGAAATTAAATTTATTCCGATCCCCTGCTAAGAGGGCCACTATCTCCGCAGAGTGTACTGTAACTCAGCTCAGTTTTTTTCCATTTATTTTGAAAAATGTCTTGTTTTTGTACAATTAATTGACCCATGAGATAATATTTACTTCGTATTTAGTGAGCACAAAAAACAAAGCTGTTTTGACAGTGTATTTTGGGGTCAGTTTTACAGCTTGTAAAACAGGATTTTCATCAAGACAGATTGAAGCCTATGTTTTACTGTTTATTGTACATTCAAGAAGCATATCACAAACTTTTCTGTGAAATTTGCAAGAAATATCCACGTTCATAAGTGATTACTGCTAATTTTGCTTCTTGCATTTACAAGGATTATTCTAATCCGGTTTAAAATTTGTAAAAATCATTGATTCGATTTTTGTGGGCTGTGTTTATGCAGTGTTGGAATGGTATTGATTTTCAATGGCAAGGGTGAAAAAGTCAGTATGTATTTCACATGCAATCATTTAGCGATTAATCGCTAAATGTTCACAGCCCTACCAATTAAATGTAGCTAATCTTAATGTTCGCTTTTACAATAACATATCAACAAAAATAACTAGTAACAATTTACCCCAACAAAATTGTCCAAATACTGCCTTTGAGCTTCACCACTTAAATGCCACATTGTTACCCTATTCTATCGTCTACTAAAACAAAATTGAATATTGGGGGCGTAACATTTTAATAGTCTGTAGAGAGACATGTTGAATCATGTTGATCTTCTCAGATCGTCAAAAAATGATGCTAACAGCATAAACTGGAGCGAAAAAATGTTAAGGCAGCAACAACACAACAAAGGCTTAATATATAATTGCCAAGAAGAGAAAACAGCCTGAAGGAAAATAGCCTCAGGTGCTACTTAGTTTAAAACCTTACCTGGAAAATTTGCCTCCTCAAACTTGAAAACTGGCTTGACAGACATGCTACCTTTGGTTTTGATCTCTTTGGCTTGGCAAAATTGCTGTATTTCTTCCTATTGTGAGATATTAAAGACAATAAGCATTGTGCTACCAGACTAGAACACATTAATGTGCGATTTGCAGGAATGGATATTGAGATAAGAAATCTATAATATAATTTCATGTCAATCTACACCAAAAACTGTCTTTTCCATCCTCAGTGACCTTTTGACAATTTCTTAAGGTTGGCATGATGTCATCATGCACTTCACCACAGGTTGGCACAGACCACAGTGGGGAGTTTTGTTTTCTCCACACAGAAGATTTACTACAGAATTTTCAAACAACTAGCTGTTTACACCAGTTTTGTGCAAAACACTCTATAAACACTATGATTTTAATATTTCCTTTAACTACATGATATCTTTCCCTCAATGAAATCTCTTTGTTTTGGACAACATAAGCAGTAAATAAAGGTCTTACTATACTTCTACTGGCCACATCTGGATGTTCTCTGTAAAAATCTTTGTCAAATGGTATAAGAGTAGTTTCATTCCATTTGGGTTTCCTGAGCCTGCTTCCTGGGCCATCTAAACTGTCAAATTTATCTTTGCGAGGTGGGCCAGCACCTTTGCTGCCAAACCTTGGAGCTCCACCACGTCCACTGCAGGAGAAACAAATATATGCAAAATACAAAGATGGTAAAATTGCTCTTTCTGAAAATCAAATTTGCTTCTGAACAATCCAAGCGTAATTAGATGATATAATTACTTGATACTTTACAACTTAGTAATTCTTGCATGAAAAAATCCCTGAATCTTTCCACCATATATCAAAAATGTACACTTACTTTAATTTATGCATTATTTTGTTAAGATACCTCTGTGACTCTTAGAATAATATTGAGACCCAAAAAAGTTCAGCAAGTTAACAAAATTTTGCATACTTTTCAGTTCTCTCTCACACTTATCAAAAATATAATAAAACACACTTCTACAGTGATATGAATCCGAGATTTATTTTTGGAAGTACCATATTTTTCTCTCAGATCAGTCATTCAGCGTCCATAGGCCTACTTGCTAAGTTGCTTTTCTTTTAACTTCGAAATTTGAACTATTCTTTCTGCTGATTTTAAATATTTAATATGCCTGCATCACTTTTCCAACTGGGTTAGGGTTTTCTTTGCTTTTAAACCTTCGGCATGGAGAAAACAAATTCTAATTTCCCATTGGAATATTGGTAGAGTGCACGACTGAGATGCTGGGGGTACCGGATTAAAGCCTCAGTCAGATCTAAGCCATTTTTCCACAGCTATGCAGACAGACACACCAATCATTGAAGCGGAAGTACGTTGTTTGCAGCTCCTACTCCCAATTCAGCTGTTGAAATAAGTGGCAATGGTTGAATGGCACTCTCTGTCCTTCGAAGGGGACATTAAGCCGTCTGTCCAAATGGTGATAGGACAGTCACACTCTACATGGTTCTCTGAAGACTTCTCAAAATGAGTAGGGCCAAGGATGAAAACCTGGTTTCACCCACTTTCTTCCTGGTCATAATCTATGTTCTTTCATAGCTCAACGCAATACCTATAAGCTTTGTCGTGTTCTAGACCTAGACCAGAACCAGAACCACTGTGGTCTGTGCCAACCTGCAAAATCCATAATGGCATCATGTCGACTTGAGACAGTGTCACACTGAATCCAGTCTGGAGAACATGTATTTTACGCCAAAGATCTTCGGCGTGGAGCTGGATCAATTTGAAAATATTTTGGTACATTTTCTTCCCAATTTATTATTAAATACATTAAAAGTATTGTTACACCAGAACCATTGGCGTAAAAAATCAGTTTCAAAATTCTCTGGCATAAATCTTTGCATGGAGAAGACTATAAAAACTTTAGTGTGGCACTTAGTGACTCGTACAGTCGGACTCGTAGGCTTAGCCTAGTTATTTATCATATACCCCGTTCTAGGCCTTTTACTTCCCCACTGATCTGGTTTTTTTTTCTTGTTGGCTGACATTCCCTGATTGCTGTCGTTTTTGATTTATGTTCTGACGGAGTTATTCAAGTCCTATGCAGCGACGTTATACATTTCATTCTGAGTTACGAGCGATGTTCCACTACGTTTTTGGGGCTGAAGTTCTCTTTCAAATTACCTGTATTTTGCATGTCCAGCTTTGCACTTGAACAATTCTCCAACTTCTTTTCTATCTTCCACAAACAAAAATCGGACAAAATATGATCCAGCGTAGCAAAATCAGATGATTCTTGGCACACTTTCTGTCCTATCTTCGCACTCTACAACATCCAAGTTTGTACTGAGGATGTCAAAGTTCAACTAGAATGGTAAATACCACCATGGTTCGCATGCCCATGCAAACTGACACCCATATCATATGACCCGGCCAATTATAAAAATGACATCTCACACTATGTCTTTAATGGCATCCCCATGTCCCACATGACAACCCATCCCTTGATCCACATGGCATTCCACCATATCTCCCATATGGCATCCCACCCTTTGTCCCACATGACATTCCATCCCATTCCTTGTCCCACATGGCTTTCCACCATATTTTTCCACATGGCATCCCATCCTATGAACCACATATCTCACTCTATGTCCCATATGGATCCCATCCCATGTGCCAAATGACATCCCACCCTATGTCCCACAAGATATCCCATCCCATGCCTTGTCCCACATGGCATTCCACCATATCTCCCACATGGCATTCCACCATACAGTATGTCTCACATGACATTCCACCATGTCCCACATGGCATTCCACTATGTCCCACATGGCATTCCATGTCCCACATGGCATCCCACCCTAAGACCCACATGGCATCCCACCCTATGACCCACATGGCATCCCACCCTATGTCCCACATGGATCCCATCTTACATGTATGTCCCACATTAATCCAACCATATGTACCACATGACATCCCTCTTTATGTCCCACATGGCATCCCTTCCTGTGTCCCACATGGCATCTTTTCCTGTCCCCCATGGCATCCCACTGTATGTCCCACATCAGTGGCTTCCCACCTGATGACCCACATGGCATCCCACCTTATGTCCCACATTGGATCCCACCATGTTCCACATGGTATCCCTCCTAATGGCCCAATGACATCCTACCTTACGTCCAACATGGCTTCACATCCCATGTCCCAATGGCCTCCTACCCTATGTCCCACATAGCCCCTTATCCTATGCCACACACGGCATCCCAACCTATGTCCCTTACCTTTTGTCCCACATAGCCACTTACCCTATGTCACACACGGCATCCCAACCTATGTCCTGTATGGCATTCCACGATAAATCCTATATGGCATTCCACCCTGTTATCAGTGGATTCTACTTTCGCAAAATCCTTTGGTTAAAAGGCAACTAATGAACATTTTTTTCGGGTAATCAAATGAAGAGGGTGAAATCCCACCAGACTGTGCACAAAAGAAGTGAAGTTATCGCATTTTGGAAAATACATTTTGCTGAAGTGTGACTCGAATTGGAAACACGTTATCTGCAACAACCTACATATACATACACAAAACAAATGTCCCAGTGATTACATACGTGTAGCCTAGCTATTAGTCATATCCGCAATACACTTTTTTGACATACTGGTGGCATGTACAGTGGGTTATTACACTTTCCATACATAAATGTGAAGGTGTGTTGAACGTTAGGCTACCAAAACTTAGGCCCATAGTCGATGGGTTCTTTGGCGAAAGTTCCTCCAAACCTGCCATCTTACTATACTATGTACCATTCTTGCTTTAATTCTTATACTAGTTCTTTGAGGTTGTTTAGTATTCAAAATTGGATCCTTTACTAGCGTTGCCACTGTATACCAGAAACCAGAGATCACTTTAACGACAAATTTGTAGTATATTACGCCATGGCTGAAAATTCTTACAACACAGGTTGTACCTGCATCGTAAGATTTAGATATAGCATGTGGAGTTTTACGCCAGAGTTTTTCATTAACATAAATGAAAATCATGAACATCTTACCTCTCTGATACGATTCAAAGTTTTATTTCACACAAAAATGATTTTGAATTACTCATAAATAAAAGAAAAATTACACAACTACGAGACTAATGGCGGAATGATTAAATGATTCCGTAGTGCTGTACATAAACACATATAGGCTAGTACATAGACCCTAGGCCCTATGCATGATGTACATACACTGTAGTGTACGTGAAAGTTTTGATGTTGTTTTTGATGCAGGCTGTCAATTGTCAACGATGCGTTGCCACTGTATACCAAACTTCATAATCTTTGGTTGCAGAAACCGCGCCCCCTATTTTGGCCTAATGAAATTTTAACGACAGCATCCAACTCGGAAAAAAACGAACATTTAAGTGATTATTTTTGATAAAAAAGTAGCGATTGAAGACAAAAATAATCCACTCACATTATAAAAATGATGTTAATGTATCAAAATTGAGCAACAATAGTTTGTTATGTGTTTGATTAAATGAAATATCGACCAATTTTGTAACGCTACTTTCCAGTCAACTCGCTGACCTGTTAACCAGTTTGCTATGCAATAGTGTGTGGTCATGCTAAAGCGGGGAAAACCCTATTATCAGAAGAGATTATGTTACTAATCCAAAATAAAGAAATGCAAAAAGCAATTCTGAAGTAGAAAAATGAAATTTTAAGCTTTAAAATGATATATGCCCGAAGATAACACTCAATTGTGATGAATTTTTAAATAATTGATGAAAATTGAGGTTTTTATCATTTTTTTATGAGAAAAAGATTTTAAATCGGGCATATAAAACTAAGAAGTACATTTCCTCAGCTTTCCAAATATTTATAACTTAGATTGGTCTCGTTCAGTTTTAGTACGGCAAATTGGGTGAAATTTAGTGAGTATTAACAAAATTTAAATAGCGGAACTAGTATATAGGGGCCTATGTTTTTATTATGTAAATAAAACGGGGTGATCCATTATAGTTTATAATTTAATTCATTAACTTAGTTATGTGATTTAATTGATTATATGATATTTTTATTTAACGAAGCCAAGCTTTACTCATTGTGTTACTTGTGTAGGCCATAAATAGTGAGTATAATGATGGCCTAGCCTCATCTTACGAAAGCAATAGGCCTACTACGTTAGGCTACCCTAGCTTTGCTTTTTCTTAATTTTTACAAGTTCAAATTTAGTGTTACACCTAGTGCACTTTGTTAGGTGTAATTAATAATCACTTGAATCAATTTTTTTTTTTATTTGTCGTTATATTTTATGTGTATATTTTAAACAATACAAAAGGTCAAGCCTAGGCCCCTGTTCCCCTGCAGTATGTCTACTACCCTAGAAAAGGGGGAAGCCTAGGCCCCTATTGGGAAAGTGCTGGGTTGAAAAAGGAAGATGTTTTAATTTGTGTTGCGGCTGGGGTAAAATGGGAGGGTGGTGTTTCCGAAATCAATACAGGGATGGTTCTGGAATTTTAGCTCTTTTTTTTAAAGGTAAAATTTTATGTGAAAAAGTAGATGGGGTTATTTCAATTGTTTGTCAATTAGGGGTACGAGGTGGGTCTTGTAAAATTTGATAGCTTTCGGTCAAAATTAGACAGAATTATTGAAAAACAAATAACGTGGGAGAAAAAAAATTTTAAAGGGAGGGCAAAAAAAACTTGATGACTTTTTGGGTGGTCCTTTTTTCCTTTTTCAACCCAGCAACTGAGTAGTAAACCGGGACCTAGTGTTGATCTGCCATCGATAGCTCCTTCCTATGGGTGTCCCCTGAAGATTGCAAAGCTGCAGGAGAATTTGCTTTTAAAGAACGAACTTGTGGAGGAGCTGGGGGAAGACAGAAAAATGTATCTGGATGCAACCCTCCAGCTCCGGGCAGAAAAGCACAAGTTAAAAGAGAAATTGGAGGTAAAAGCAACATTGGTAAATCAAAGTAGAAGAGATAAAAGGAAAAAGGATGCTCTATTGAAAGAGTTACAGACAAAAGATGAGGAAGTAAAAGGTTTGGTGAAAAGTGTGCATGAAAAAGAAAAATGTTTGGCGGAAACAGTGCAAAAAAATGGAAATACTGTGAAAGAAAAAAAATATCGCAATCAAGGAAGCTGAAGATGAATTGAAAATTGAATTATGGAAATGCCAACATGAAATGAAAATATTGAATGAAAAGAACGTCAAGCTCATGAATGAAAAAAGAAGATTTAAGAAAAAGAAAGATCTAATTGGAGAAAAAAATATTCGGAAATTGATAATAATTTTTAAAAACCAGTGACAAAAAAGGAGAATGAAGATCTAATGCAACTAAATGCTTGGCTAGAGAATGAACTTTGCACTCTTCAGGAGAACTTGGAGAACTTGGAAAGCAAAGATGGCGAAAGAATTAAATCATTTTTAGGGGCAAAGGATGTAATCAGTTTCAAAAATAATCTTTACACTGATGATAATAAGGGCACTGTATCAGGACCTGATGATAAAAAATGTTGGTGCCCATAATGTGGAGTTTGTTATCAGATCTGTCATTAAACATCTTTCAGGCGTATCTGATATTAGACTCCCAGGCAAAACATTTGCCAAGTGCATGTTTCTTGAAGCCCGAGCACTTGCACAGTTGCAATGTCTTGAGAAATTAATCAAGGCTTCAGATAACGATGATGCTGTCACCCAGTGTACCAATGGTACTTCTTAATGGGGTCAGAAATATGGCACATGTGATGTCAGCTTCTCTGATGGGACTGTGCAAGTGATCGAGCTCCCGAGATAGGTCATCAGGTTCTGCTGATTGCACCATTGAAGTCTCAAAAGAGGTAGCGTCTGATCTTTCTCATCATCAGTCTCTTGTGTCCCCTTCTCTTTCTGCAGCCAAAGTTATTACTGCCATTAAAAACACCATGAGTGATAGGCACTCTGCAGAGAAAAAAGGACACAGACTTCTTCAGGATTATAGACCTCTGTCCTACTCTTAGTCAAAAGGAGTTTCAATGAAATGACTGATGAGGAGAAAGTTCAAGTAAGCAGGATGAATAACTTTTACTGCGGACTTCACTTTGTTGTTGGTCTCGCAGATCAGACAGCTAGCTGCCTAAAACTCTTGGAAAAAAATATTCATGGTTCTGAGAGAGTAGGTAGCCAGGCACTTTCAGGTATATTAACAAGAGGGAGTGAAGCTGGAACTGTGCAGCTGATTTGACTTGTGTGTAAAAGTATTTAGCAGTGGGCCTGTAAGAAGTCAGGAAAGCCAATAGATTTCCTGGCTTTTCTCAGGTCTAGTGGTGTAAAAAAAGATGTTCCTCTTGCTCCATTTAAAGGAAACAGGTTTAACATTATTTTCCACAATGCTGCAGGAGTTTTCTTATCTATATCAAGAACTCCTGGACTTTTTCACACAAGTTGAGAAAGATAACCAGCTGATGAAAGTCATTCATGCTGATTTACAGGTTGCCTTTTTTTAAGTCTGGGTGTAGGGCCCTTGGCATTATTAACAAAACTATCACCTCACCATTATGGAGATCTTTGAATGAGAAAAATGCTGAGGAAAAGAGAAAGCATGTGAAGAGAATGAGTGACAGGTACCAGAGGTTCATGGAGTGTTGTGGTAAGTGGGCGAAAGATGCTACAGAGATGATAAAAGGAGAGGAGATGTTTGTTGATATTGATACAAAGGAGGTCGCTGTTTAAGATTGTTTGTTTTCGGAATGTGAGAAGGATGTGATGTGTAAGTCTATTTTGAAAAGTTTGTGTGCATCATTTGTTATTTGGGGGCAGAGAATGTTGGCAGATCACCTTGTCGGAGGAAAGCATGCTGTGATGAATAATGAAATGATGAAAGAAACAAAGAGTGTGCCTGAGACGAATGTGTGTTGTGAGTTTGTTTGTTTGTTTGATGATGGCTTAACGGCACCACAACAACTAAGGTCAAATTGTGCCTGAGAGGTCAGATCATTCTAGAGGTAGGAAGTAAAGGAAACAGGGGGAAATGAGAGAAATTCAAGGACAAAAGGTCAGAAAGCTGTGATCGTGAGGGGAGGTGCATGGTTGAAACAAAAACAAAGTAGAGAGGGGGTGGAAGAGGAGAATTAAATATGGTCGTAGAGGGAGGCATGATGAAGGAAGGAGATAATTTTATCCAGAGGATTTTTCTCGAAAAACTCAGCAATTAAGTTGTAAGGAGCGAGGGAAGCTCTGGGAAGGTTGTACAGGGGGCAAGCAAGGAGAACGTGATGGATTGTGAGGGTGCAATGGCAATTGTTGCAGAGGGGTTGGGGGGAGCCAATAAGGAGGTGGGAGTAGGTGAGATGGGTGTGACCAATTTTAAGATGGGTAATATGAATGTTGTCAATATGAGAGAGGTTGTTGATGGTGGCTTTGATCGGAATTGTGGGCTAGATGACATGGAGTTTTTTTCAATTTGAGACTTCCATGAGGTTTGCCAGCGGTCCCGAACAAGGAAAGCCATAAGCGGTTTGATGTCAGAGAGGGTTTTGGTGTTGTGAGAGAGACTTCGGAATGTTGGACCGTCTAATGCAAGAGAAGCCAAATGCCCTTACCAATGCCTTGGAAGGTATGATTATGTGTACCAAGAATGGTATGGGCGAATGGAGAGAGAGTTTGGATGAAGGAAAGAGGAAGGAGTACATGAAAATTGCGAGAAAGTCAGTAAAGGAACAGAAGAGGAAGTTTTATTAAAGAGAGAATTCGTGAAATAAAAGCAAAAGAGAAATGTGAGAAGGCTGCAGACGACTTATGCATGAGCAAGAGAGGAATGAGAAATTGACAAATGAGCTGGTTGGGGATGGGGGGGTTGTGAAATAGTGAGAAAGAAAAGGAGGAATGGTTGAAAGATAAAAGTGAAAAGGATAAATTGGTAAGTCTTAGGATTCAGTTAAGATTTAGGAAGTGGGTGTTAAAGATGAAGAACGAGGAGGGAGTTTTGAATTTGTCCAAAACAGGCAAATCCTTATCTACAAGTGAACTGATGGAGAATATGATAAAGTTGTTTTTATTCAGTGGTGGGAAAGGAGAAAGGAATGTAGATGTAGAGTAGTGCAGTAAATGAAGAGGAGAGAGTAGTTAAGGAGGGGTCTGAGAATCTGTTCTCAGTTTTGGTAACAAGGGAAAAAGAATACATGTTTCCATATAGCTTACACATTAATTTTCATGTGCTTGTTCTGACACTGCCATGGCTGATGTGAAATAGTTTTAAATGCCATACAATCTTAGTGTATGATTACTTGTTTTAATTATCAATAATCATGAAGAATTAAAAGCTGTCTCATTACTTTGAGTTTTGCATAAGTGAAATGTTGTAGTAGTCTGTATACTTCATTTAATTATAGTTAACAATTATTCCCATGGTTCAAACTTATTTGAAATGTGCAAAAAATAATTGCATTTTATCTTTGTGGAACTTTTACAAGATGCACGATCTCTTATTCAGCAAATGCAAAGTAATGCTGAGCACTTTCTGCAAGTGCATATTGAACAGAACTGTACCACAATATGCTGAATGTTATGTATTGAGCCCACAGATCTCGTAAGAGTGACTGAAATGTTTGTACAATGTTTGTCTTCATTGTCAAGATTGGGTTTGGGTGAAGTTCGTCTTCAGATCTTGGTTTTGAACATGTTTTGGTATTAATGTTTGTCTTTATTGTCAAGATTGGGTGGGGGTGAAGTACCTCTTCAGATCTTGGTTTTGAGCATGTTTTTGTATTAATGTTTGTGCTCATTGTCAAGATTGGGTGGGGGTGAAGTTCGTCTTCAGATCTTGGTTTTGAACATGTTTTTGTATTAATGTTTGTCTTTATTGTCAAGATTGGGTGGGGGTGAAGTACCTCTTCAGATCTTGGTTTTGAGCATGTTTTTGTATTAATGTTTGTGCTCATTGTCAAGATTGGGTGGGGGTGAAGTTCGTCTTCAGATCTTGGTTTTGAACATGTTTTTGTAATTTGTTTCTTTATTGTCAATGATCGAGAAATGGAGGGGTGAAGTACACCCTCAATGGCCTTTGAAGGCTTTGAAGGTTTATTGATGGTACAGTGTTCTTTTATTTTGAAACCTTGGAAAAAGAGGAGAAGAAGAGTATCTGATAAAGAACCATTCAGTTAATATACAACTTTCTTTTGTGCACTTTAAGAATGTTTGAATCTTGGGAATATTTGATGATTTTGATTATTTGCTGTAAATTGGTTGCTACAACATTTTATATACAAAGTTGAAAGTCATGACATTGCCAAAATTAAGCATGATGATTGTTAACTGAATCTAATTATTATATAATAATTTTGTGTGACATCTAGCACTTATTTGCCTCAGATGTGACAGTTTCAAAACAAACTCATGAATTTTTATGTGTAAGCATAATGGAAACATCTCGTCTTTTTTTGTTGCTAACCTAAAACTGAATTCTTTGAAATATATCTTGTATATATATATATATATATATATATATATATATATATATATATATATATATAGTATTGTATATAGTTTATAGTTATTGAAAAGTGAGGCTGCTGATACTTTTTTATAGTGTTTATAGTCATACCAACTTTACGGCGGTATGTATTGTATAGTAAGAAAACTTTTTAGAAGAAAAAAAAAATGCAGGACATATTAGAGCAAATGAGTAATGGTCTTATGTGATCAGCCTCCTCGTGGCAAGACTGGATAGGCTGGATAGGGCCTTTCAAAAGGTCCATATGCAGCTGAACTAATGGTCACAAGTGTAAACAAAGGATAAAACAGCAGCTTGTGCCAACACTTTATTTCATAAAAATGCATGTTCATCACTGCATATAGAGTATATGTGTATATATAGTATGTGTGTTATTTGTACATGTATACATAGCGTGTGTGTACATGTATATAGTATATATATAATGTACTAATTAACAGTACTTAACAATAATTAAAAGTAATTAAACATTCTAATCACTCTAAAACTGCTTTCTAGCATCACAGGGGCAATAGAAATGGAAATAAATTGATTACATGGCACTTAAATCTCATGAAAAGCATATTTTGATTAATTGCAGACTTTCCGTCTATACTGATATTATGCTCGTTAAGAAATCATCATTTTTGTTAATTAATAATTACCTGAATGAAATTGTTTTGTCCTGTAAATGCCTATATTCTTATTCTATGAGCAAGTTTCTATAACCTCCAGAGGTTTGAAGCCAATACCTTGTAAGACTGAAAAGTTATGTATTATTGAATATGGAGATTTCACACCTCTGATCATTGCAAATTGGAATGACCGTCCAGGTGTTTTAGCTTGAGTTGCAACAATGTTTGAGGTCCCAAAAACATTGATTAGTAACCTTTTGGGCTTGATTTTCATTTGTTTGGAAAGCATGTGGCTCATACTTCATAATAAATCAAGTTTTATTGACTCACTTAATGCTTAGGGAGTGTGGTACCTTATAGAAATTGACAATATCTTGCATTTCCGTTGCCATGGAAATGCTTCAAATAAGCCGACTAAAACAAAAGCACTTCATTTGGTCATATCTTGGGATTCCCTTGACCGATTTTGATGATTCTTGGTGTTTTGTGTTTCTGTCATTGTGCTCTTTCTAGGTATATTACCTAAAACTTCTTCCTTTAAACTTCATTTTTCAGTGTGGCATCCCTATTAGGGGTGGGTGGGTAAAATGACCAGGATTGGGATTATTAGGGGTGGGTGGGTAAAATGACTGGGATTGGAATTATTAGAGGTGGGTGGGTAAAATGACCAGGATTGGGATTAGAGGTGGGTGGGTAAAATGACCGGAATTGGGATTACATTTCGGGCAAAGTCAGAATTCGGAAACGTTGCCGAATTCGACGTTAAATGGCGTTCCCGACTTCAGCAACGTTTCCGAATTGGGAAACTTTTAAGTTTCCGACCGCAACCTATCGTTAGCCTATGCTCCGCATTTCGATACGAGTAACGGCGAGTCGCAAACAAGTTTTAAAGTCATCTATAGTCTCTCAACTCACGCTTTATCCAAGGAAAACAAATTTGGTCTGAGCTTTGAAGAAATTTCGCACATTTTGAAGGTAAGAATCCCAGAAATAAGCAATTTTACGAAAAATTACAACTTTTCTAGCTTCCGACTTAACAGCTTTGCGACGGTAGCAGGACCATACTAGATTAGCTATACGAGTTACATAAGGGCCAGAGTGCGAAGTTACGTAGTAAATTACGCCAGAATAAATTAGGGACCGCCTCAAAAAAGTTTTTGATAGGATCATTGTAGGCCAAGTTAATTTACATGTGATTTTCTGCCATTTGTTCAACTTTAAATTTTTCATTAAACTAGCTACATTCTTATCAAAACGATCATTCTAATAATGTTCTTATGGTTTATTTAGATTCATTTATTGGTTTTTCTTTTGTTAGGGTTCATTTATATATTTTTTAAATTTTTTTTTGAAAGGATTTTCTTCCAAAATTGTACATTTTGTTGTTGTAAGTTGCATGTTATTGGTTTTGAGATCTTGAAAATAGCTACCTGGCCAACATCTAGGGGATAGATATTTTGAAATTTGATTATAATTTTGTTATATAATGACAGTATTATACTGTATTATTTCAGTTAATAGTTCAATGGAAATGTATTTTAAGAATTTATCTATTTATTGCAAGGACTGTAATTTTTGTTGTGATGGATTAACTACACCATCAAAAAGAATTACACATGAAGAAAAACAATTTACACCAATGCAATGGTTCTGGCGTAACATTACTTTTTATGTATTTATTATTTGTAAATATTTATTTGTATGGATTATTTCAGTGACGTTTTTTTCACTTTTCAATTTACCTAAGTAGGCCTAACGTTAGGCCTAACATGGTTCTTTTTTTTTTTTTTTACTTTTCAATTTCTAGTTTCAAGGTTTAAACTTGAACGTAGGCCTACTAAATATTAAAAAATAATATCCAAATAGGGGCCTAACGTTACGTTTATTGTAAAAGTCTTAATAATAACTTGAAACCCATAAATACCCATGTTAGGCTGTAACATTAGGTTAATTCCATGAATTTCTTCTTTTTTTTCTTTTTTTTGGTTTAACGTAACGCTAACGTTAGGCCTAGCTAATAACACGTTTACGGTTTACTTAACGTTATCAGGGAAAGAAACAAAATTGTGTTGAATCCTTTTTTACAATGTCTTACCCGCCGCCACGTCGCATTCCTCTGCCACCGCTATCAAAAGAGCTTCTTCTGCTGTCAAATCTGGACATTATGGGAATTCTTTTTAACGAAATGTCGGTAAAAATTGTAAATTTGTTTGCAAAATAACTGACGTTGCAACCCTTTGTTCGTCACGCGTGATACCAGTATGCCGGTGGATTTAACATGTGTGTGGTGTGTGTGTTCGGCATGCGCATAGGGCCTATGTGTCTCATGCGATCAGGTCGAATTCAGGTTACCGACCGGAAATACTCTACTACGCAAAATCAGTGTGCTAATTTTAAAGAAAGGGTGAGTGACGTCACCCAGCCCACTTCAGCGAAATATTGTGCATAATCATGCAGATAATTTACAGGCTGTAGAAATAGAATAAACATTCGAGCTAAGCCTACAGATACATCAATGACAATGAAAACATAATTTTTCTTTCAACAAATCATTATGATATATACATATATGGCATATGTAAACACAAATTATCTTTACATATGCGTGGAAAAGGAGGAAAACATGTTATAAATCGTTTCCTAGTTATGATATTTATTTCATTTTCAATCAATAATGTGTTTATGGAAAATGCATTAAACCTTTTTACTTGAAATATTTTGCCTCAGACTTTCTTTAGGTGGTAAATTATAATTACCCTTATAAGATTCTGTTTTACTACTTTCCTGACATATTCCATGGTTCTTAGCTCAACATAGGGATTTTGAGCTTAAAAAATCAGTTGCCCAGAATCCAGATTTTCGTTCTGATACGAGTGTAATTTTTGCAGCGTTTATCATATCCTAAGCATTTCTTATACATTTTGCTGTGTTGTCATGTTTGCCTTACATGGATCGATCGTGGATGCATTAACACTTCTAGATTGGTGCGTAGTTTTAATGAATTTTGCATTCCAAATCTCACCAGAAATGACTCCAAAAACGGTCAGTTTTCACTCGACGCGATCCGAATGAATTTAGCATATATAATAACTCGGGATCTGCGGCCGAACATTTCCGAAGGACAAAGAACTCTGCTTTCATTGGTTCGAGCCTTAAAATTCAGTCAGGCACATGTGCCAATTGGGCTATAATAGCCTGTTTGGAAATTGTCCCACCCACAGTGTAGCCAAATTGGAGTATAGCACTTGATAGTGTAAGAAATTTACCAACATGTATTTATTTCCATATGTACATTCACAGTATTTCTTTTAGAGAAGTTATCCCATGATTTCAATGAATCATAGTTTCTTATGTATTTCATTATTGTAGCTTAGATCAATTCTCTTTGAGTAATTGTCATCTTCGTTTACTGAGCAACAGAGATAACTATTGTGGCTCGCTGAGTAACAAGGAATTACATTAACAATGAGCCACAATGGTTATCATCCAGAAGGAATAAGGCGCGCACATCATTTAAGTTAAGAACATTTTGGTATAAAAGGACAGGACATTTGTGTGTGTGTGTTGATTAGATCATTAGAAGTTCATTATTATAAGCAGCATTAGATCAAGCAGTCTTACATTATTATCAATTAGTGCAAGCAGTACTCCTGTATATAGTCTTAAAACAGAACAGTACAGAGTTTTAAGTCTCAGTCTTAGAGTATAAACTGTAAACATTGTGGTGCAGTGACGTCACGGTGAGACATGATAATGTTTTACCTCAAAACGCGCATAAGGACAAAATTCGCGAAACTAGCTATGATGTGTTATGGAAAACTAAATAAACTTGGTAGGATTTGGATTGTACCATTATTATGTGGGTTGGTTTTAAAAACGAAGTTGTAAAACAATAGTTGAACGCTTTTAGTTTGCACGCAGTGGAGGCCAAGTTCGTTAAGATTTTCTTTGAGGGCGAGAAAAAATACGGATTATCAACTCACATGAAAGGCCGTATATTTATCAAGTATTAGTCGGTGGGCCAACCGTAGACCCCCCCTCCCCCCCCCCACACCCTTAGGGATTTTCATCCACTACACTTTTTAGTTAGTCTGGACCCTCAGCAATCATTTTCTGCTTGTTTGCCATTAAACTGATGGTGGGTGTGAGCGCCAGGGCGTTGTCATGGCAACGCCTAAATGAGAAACTGGAATTGTGAGAAAATGGCATATCTCTGTAACTGGATAACATATCAGCACACTTTAAGTGTTCAGGTATATATATTTGTTGCTGCCCAGTTAATTGCTATCAAGGTTTGAGTCATTCAAGGTCGTGTTCTTGTCTTTAAGGACTGTTGTCATGGCAACGCCATGATGAACAAATGAATTTGAGAAAAAATGTCATTTTTTTGTATAGATTTGAAGCTGCCGGTTGGTTGCAATCAAGATCTGGGTCATCTACGGTCAAAGTTATACCTTTAATTGGGACTTTTGCCACTAGCGGGGCGTCGGAGGGAGAGATGGGGCATGGGTGTAGTCTCCCCCATTTATTCTAATTAGTGTTGTTCGCCCCCTCTTATCAATAAAACTTGTATATTTTGCCCCTCAGTCATGAATGTTTAGTATTATGTAAATTGGGTGTTAACACCCCCCTCCCCTCCCCTAATTGAAATCCCACACCCGCCACTGGCTCTTGCTATGGCAACGCCAAGATAAACAAATGAATTTGAGAAAATGCCATAACATTAATTCATGATACATATGGCCCCTTGATGACATTATACGCCACTGCTCAAATCACCTCTCAGACTGGGTACCAGATACGTTTGATCTGGTTGCTGCTAAGAAGGCCTACGGAATATTGTGGTCGTATGCAGATCGATTTTGCAATGTCATCATGCGACTGGGGGCAATCCACATGGCATGTGCATACATCAGTGCATTAGGAAGGTATATGAAAGGGAGTGGATTTGTGGAAGTGCTAGTTGAATCTGCAGTGTGTGCAAGTGGTTCCATCGAAAAAGTCATGAATGGAAAACACTACAACAGGGCCAGGTATGTTATCAGAACATCGATGGAAGCTCTAGAACAGCTATTGTGGGTTTCATTTCAAGATGAAGATGGATTAGTCATCGGTGAGCAGGAAATGAAGCTGATGGCAGTTTTGGCAAAAACGCCAAATTCTGAACACTTGTTCGCTGTCAAGCAAAACTCAAAATGGATACAGAAGTATGATGGGTACAAAGCGAAGGTGCGTGCTGGAGAAAAGGGCAAAACGGCACAATTCTGGCTAGGTTACATTGATAAGGCATGGCTCCTGATGCGTTTTTTAAGGGCTACAAGAATCAATGACATCACCTTGCACATGGCCTGTCTAGATGAAATGCGCCCTCTCTTCTTCAGTCAAGAGAAGCCAACCTATGCAAGGTATACATCACTATACCTAAACACACTTCTTAACCTGCGACACACACATCTTGGTGCAATGGAGCTAATTAAGAAGAAAGGAATGAGTGTGAATCGCTCTGCAGTTCCTAACTCTCACAATGCTGTGGACATAACAATAGAACAGTTTGTTTGTTTGTTTGATGAGGGCTTAACGGCACCACGACAACGAGGGTCAAATTGTGCCTGAGAGGTCAGATCATTCTAGAGGTAGGAAGGAAAGGAAACAGGGGAAGAATGAGAGAAATTCAAGAACAAAAGGTCAGAAAGCTGTGATCTAAAGGGTAGGTGCATGGTTAAAGCAAAGTAGAGAGGGGTGGAAGAGGAGAATTAAATATGGTTGTAGGGGGAAGCATGATAAAAGAAGGAGATTATTTCATCCGGGGGATTTTTCTGAAAGAACTCAGCAATTGAGTTGTGGGGAGCGAGGGAAGCTCTGAGAAGTTTGTACAGGCGGCAAGCAAGGAGAACGTGATAGATTGTGAGGGTGCAATGGCAATTGTTGCAGAGGGGTTGGGGGAGCCAATAAGGGGGTGGGAGTGAGTGAGGTGGGTGTGACCAATTCTAAGACAGGTAATATGAACGTTGTCGATACGAGAGAGGTTGTTGATGGTGGATTTGATCGGAATTGTGGGCTGGATGACATGGAGTTTGTCATCAATTTGGGAGTTCCATGAGGTTTGCCAGCAGTCACGAACAAGGGAAGCGATAAGCGGTTTGATGTCAGAGAGGGTCTTGGGGAAAAGGGGTAGGGAGGAGGTTGAGGGAAAGCTTGGCGGCTGCATCAGCCCTGTCATTGCCAGGGATGCCAACATGGTTGGGTATCCAGAAGAAAAGAATACTTTTCCTGCAGAGGGTGGGATAAAGGAGTTTCTGGATGAGGAGGTGGCATGTGAGGTTATCCTATTTAAGATTGAGTAAAGAAGTAAGAATAGCCTTTGAGTTGGACAAAATGGCAAAGTGGCTGAGCGGAGAGTACTCAATAAAGTTGAGGGCGAGGAGAATGGCCTTAGCCTCGGCTGAAAAGATGGATGAGTAGTCGGGAAGTCTGCTACTGAGGGTGATGTCTTGGATGACGGCAGCAGCAGCTGTCTAATTGCCTTCCTTGGCACTTGGAGCCATCAGTATAGATGGAGGTGTAATTTGAGAGTTGGTCTATGATTTGGTTGTGGAGATTGATGAAGAGGTTAGAGTGGGTTTGAGTTTTGTGATGAGTGGAGAGGCCCAGGTGGACAGAAGGGAGGGGGTGGCCCAAGGAGTAAAGGTGGGCCAGGAGAAGGTGCCGAGAGTGGCGGGATTGATGCCGAGATGGAAGAGGTCTGATTTAATGCGTAAGCTGAAGGGAGGGGATAGGGTTTTAGTCCTATCAAAGAGGGTGGAGAAATTGAGGTACCTAATGAGGTTGTAAACAGGGTTCTGGGTGTTGGGTGTCTAAAAGCATAGGAGAGGCTAAGTTTTCTACATCTTAGTAGAAAGGGGGGTTCGTTGGCTTATAACCGTCATGCCAATGGGCATGGTCCAGAAATTATTGGCTTCAGTCGCAACTTGGCAGCATACCATAGGTGGAATTTTACTCGGCATGCACGAGCTGGCTATCTAGAGGTAAGCATGAGCTAGTGCATCTTATTTTAGGGGTGGTGCAATTGTTCAATTTACATATAGACATGGGTTTTGTGGCAAGATAGGAAAATAGTATGGGGCATTGGCAACAATCTTTGCAATGCATTGCTTTCACTCCACGCTTTCATCGGCTGTGATACTATTAGTTCATTTGTTCGTAAAGGCAAGGTGGGACCCTGCGTGTGCTGCAAAAAAAAAAAACGCAATATATTCCTGTCTTCACAGGTTTGGGTACAAGCTCTACTCTCAATCCAGGAACGTTTGATGATCTAGAAGCATTCAAGTCTTTTATATGGGGCAAAGTCAGGAGTCAAGGACATCAACAAGCTGCGGTATACCATGTTCATGACACGTTACACACCAAATAACCAGCTACTGTCCAGTGAAAGTGGCATCAACCTAAGTTTGCTTCCACCCTGCAGATTCTCCTTAGGGATGCATGTTGTACGTGCCAATTATCAGGCTCTCATATGGAACCAAGCTGATTTGGCATATCCGGAATTGCCAAAGCCCGACGATGGTCATGGATGGGTTCTACGGGGAGACAAATTGGAGTACCAATGGACAGAAGATGAAATGCTATCAAAGGAACTGATCGATTTAGTATTGGAGCAGGATCATGAAGAAGATGATACTAAAGCTGACTACTATAACATGCAAGAAGATATGTTTGATGATGAGGAGGATGATGATGACTTACATGAATTATAAGAGAATTGACCTCATGTGGAATACCATTTCATGTTTTGGTAAGTAGTATGCAGCACACAAACATTACAAATTAAGCTTTCTGCCGTCTTTGTGGCTTTTTTCAACATCCTTTAATTAAGATTTTTTGTGGTGGACATTTTTTGGAAAAGCAGAATTGGCGTGAAAATCACTATGAACACCTTAATATGCTTCCCTTAGGACCCCAGTTTTCAGTGAAGTTACAGATCACCATTTGGTCTTCTCAGTCGTGTCAGTATGTAACCAAAAACATGCATGTATCTAAGTAACACATTAAAGTATGTTACAAATATAGTAATGGTTTGTAGAATACTGTAAGACAATTTGATGTAAATGAACATTCCTCTAGGCATTGCGATGAAGCATGACTGTATTTAAGGACCCAGATATTGATTGCAATCAACCGGCTAATCTAAAATCTATACAGGCCTATACATATATTGTGATTTCATATTAGATTGTAGCGTATTACAACTAAGAGAAGACCGGGAATATGACATTTCCAAATTGACCAACTTCAATTTTTTTCACACAGTTATCATGGCAACTTTTATGATTGGGCATGATTGTGACCTTACACTACAACCCTATATGCCTATACACTAGTG
This sequence comes from Chiridota heheva, assembly GCA_020152595.1. Lineage (NCBI taxonomy): Eukaryota > Metazoa > Echinodermata > Holothuroidea > Apodida > Chiridotidae > Chiridota > Chiridota heheva. The sequence continues at coordinate 278,979 of JAIGNY010003929.1, read as the reverse complement.
TTGTTTACCTAAAAATATATGACAATTTTTCCCTATTTTTTAATTTTTGTATCAGGCATTGACATGGCAATTGTCCTGATTGGGCAAGACCGTGACCTTGAAAGACCCAGATCTTGATTGCAATCTAATGGGCAGTTTCAAATATATGTACTTAGACACTGAAATGTGTTTTTATGCTGTAAAGTTTCAAAGATATGACATTTTCTATCAAATTCAAGCTTTTTGTCACCGAGTTGCCATGGCAACGGTCATGATAAGGCATGATTGTGACCTCAAATGACCTAGATCTTGATTACAACCAATATGGCAGCTTCAAATATATATACTTAATTAAACATATATGTGTTTTAATGTTGTTTAGTTACAAATATATGTCATTTTCTTAAATTCCATTTTTTACATTAGTTGTTGTGCTCCTTAAAATTTCAAACAGTTAGACCCGACCTAATAAATAAGCAGGTCGGGTAAGACTTTTCCTCTTTATTTTCTTTATTCTGAAAACCACAAGTAATTAGAATCCACTTCCCTTATCAATGGCCCCATTGTCCTTCTCCTGGTTGATCAGTTATTCTAAGTAAGATAAGTGGTCTCATTATTTGCTACAGTAAGTTTGTGGTCATAATTTACTGGAACAGATTTTGAAGGAAAAGAACAAGTCATGATCACTTCGTTGCCATGACAACGCCCTGGCGCTCACACCCACCATCATTTTAATGGCAAACAAGCAGAAAATGATTGCTGAGGGTTCAGACTAACTAAAAAGTGTAGTGGTTGAAAATCCCTAAGGAAGGGGGGGGGGGGGCGGGCGGAATGGTTTCGATATATTGGCCCATAGACTATATTATGTGGTTTCTAAGATTTGAGAGTGTTTACGCGTAGCGTGGTCATAGCTGCATAGCCAGGATTGTCACTCTTGATAATACCAGTGACCGTCAGAGGCTGAGATGACATATGGGAGTAGGGCAGTACAGCATGAGTGAGAGGGTGGGACGGCATGTAGGAGAGGGTGGGCGGGCTTGCCATGTTTGATAGCCGTGTGAAATGGACTCCCAAATACTTTCATTCATAAGTTACAAAGGTCAAAGCAGCGATAACCCTGTGATTTTGCTTGCACTCCCATTGAAAAACAAGAAAAAACACTTTATAGTTTACAAAGTAAGGTACATTGCTTTTGGAATAATTAAGTGAAAATGGTCTCAAACGATAGATAATAAATTCAAGTTCCATATACCGTTTGAAATGGAACAAAATATTCAGAGAAAATGCTCACACAAAATATGTGTGATTTTTCAGAGCGTTTTGCACAGTTAAGGAGATTATCGCAAGCGTATGAACCAAACATTCCCATATGCATGGGCACCAAGAAAACAAAGGGGTGGGGGGGATGCCCCGCGAAAATTTCCGAGAGGGCGCTAAATGTTTAGAGGGCGCAATAATTGTCCTGAGAATATTTTTTTATATCATATATTATATATATTATATAATTTATTTATCATATGTATTTTGCAATTTGTATCATTTCAGAACAAACGTTTTCTCTAAAAGCTTCATTCCTACATCAAAAACATATAAACAAAACCCTGGCATGTCACCCCAGTCTGCCAGTTTAAACATGTTTGTTCAAAAATGTATATTTCTTTAGTAGTTTTGTGTAAAATTGACACGATTCTAAACAATCTTCTGATACCAAAATCATGCCGAAAAACACAAAGCTTTAGAGAGCCTCACCCTGGGCGACTACCAGGACTTTGACGCTGGATTTGACACAATATTGAGCAAATTTCTGCAATCAAAGGACTTCCGGGTGTTTCGCCCTTAGTTTTGACACAATGTTAAATTAATTTATGATATACAAATTGCGAGAAACGTATGGTTTCCGGCAGTCCGGGGCTTCGCCCTCTAAGCCAACGCTTCGCCCTCTAAGCCAACGCTTCGCCCAGATTTGACACATTTTAAAGTAATTTCCAATTATGTACATCACGAGAAACGTTGGGCCGGGTGCTTCGTCCCCTGGGTCCCTACTATGGACTTTCCCGTCGATCTGACACAATTTTTTGCTTCCGAAATCGCAGGACTTCCGGCATGTCCGGGGGCTTTTCCCCTAGTTTGACACAATTTTAAGCAATTTTCTGCTATCAAAATCACGAGAAAAAGAGAAACGTAGTAATGCTTGCCCTTGGGCTAATACCTGCAGCTTTACCCAATAGATTTGACACATTCCAAGGCAATTTTCTTTTAAAAATCACAGGAAACGTAGGGCTTCACCTCATGCGTCCCCACCAGCATGCTATACTGGGCACACTGCTAAGCAAGGCCCGCCAAGTATTATTTTCGCTCCACAATAATGAAAGTCTGTACATGTCTTACGAATTTATCATCTTCCCTGCACAGCTGCATGCACATCTTTCCTTCGGTAAATCTTTTTTAGTTACCGGGAAATTGTCTTCATTTTCCGGGAATTTCCTTAATTTTCGGAAATTTCCCTTAATTTTTGGAAGGTTTTTTACAATTTTTGGGAAATTTCCTTGATTTTGAGTACATTTTCAAGTTCAATTTTTAAAAGGTTTTCTTCAATTTTGGGTAAATTTCCTTATAAGCTTTGTAATTCCACCAGTAAGATCTAGGCCCACGTTAAGAAAATGTGAGAGACAATAAGTTGAAAACTGCCAGGCTGCCAGAAGAATTCTAACACATATCAGCTGATCAGTGCAAGTTGAAAATAACCAACACCGGCCACCACCACCAAGCTATAAACGTTAGGCATTATAGTCTACATGATTATATTTGCAATATGTGTTGTCAGGTTGTGAAGGTGTCTAAGGTAGGATCCTGGATATCTTTAAGGTTGTAATATAACAGAACATTTTCCAGAAGATATTTCTACGTTTTTGACCCTGCAGCCCTGTACACTAACTCCCGACCATATTGGTATTGGTACATAATGTTATGCAGGAGCGATTTTAAGGAAAAGTCACCTGTTGGGGAAGGGTAGGGTTAAAAAGAATCCAAACAATTTCCTGGTAATAAGTGCAAAAATTGCACTGGAGAATTAAGTTCCATAACTGACGTTGCTGTTAATCGAAAACTCTTCTTTAATTTTTGGTAAACATGTAATTTTCGTTCATTTGTGCAATTTTCTTCAATTTTCGGGACATTTCGTTCCTTTTCGGACACTTTCCTTCAAATGTCCGTGAATCATTTGACAATGTTCCGGAAATTTCTTTTTTTATTAGGTAATTTTCGAGAAATTTCCTTGATTTATATGCAATTTGTTTCAATTTGTGGAGAAATTTGACCAAAATTTTAAATAATTTTACCAAATTTTCTTTCAATTTTACTTTCAAATTGATTTTCGGCCACTCTCTTTAAAATTTGGGTAAATTGTTTGGCATAATATTTATTGGAAATTTCGTTTTCATTAAAGGCATTTAATTTATAATCTACCACATACATTTGCATGGGCCGTGGGGCAGGGGGTCGGTGGTACGTTCCCCCACATTTTCGCAAATCATAAGAACGATCACTTGCAAATTTAATTTTTGTCCGAACAAAGTATACAAAAATGTATGAGCCTCTTATCACGGTCCTAAAAAGTATTTGTAAAGAAGGTAATGGGGGGTGGGGGAGGAATTTGGCAACTTTTCCGAAAAATTGAAGAAAATTTGCCCCCAAAAAGAAGGATAGTTCATAGTTCATAGAAGGATAGTTCCGTCATTTAAGCAGATTTCCCGAAAAAGAAGGAAATTTCCCAATAATTCTTTAAAAACTTCTTGAAAATTGAAGAAGGAAAAAAACGAAAATGAAGGAAATTTCATGTGTAGTCGTTCCTTGATTGAAGCAAATTTTCGGAAAATGAAGGACATTTTCTGAAAATTGAAGACAATTTCACGAAAATGAATGATGTTTCCCGAAAACTGAAGAACAATTCTCGAACATTAGAAACAGGCTTATTTATACGCACCCCAAAATGTATGTTGAGCTACTACATATTAATATTAAGCCACACAATCGCAATACAAAAGACTGAGGAATCTGAGGCTTCGATGTCACAATTAGTCTGATTTCAATCGTTTTTACACAAAATGATACCAAACTATAAACTTAAATATCTTCTTAATGGAATACGATTTTTGAATGCTTTCCTCACCATTTTGTCTCTTATTAAGTCGTCTTTCATATAAGATGACCACTGAACTAATCCTTTACTCGGTTCAAAATGTATTGCTCTCTTTGACAATTTTGTAACAACAGAATTATATATCGCTCCGGCTCCCAAATTTAAATTGATACAAGCTTATCGCTAGCTGCAGTCTGGTAACGGGCGAGAAGTTGCCTGCAGAAAGTGTGTGTGTGTGTGTGTGTGTGTGTGTGTGTGTGTGTGTGTGTGTGTGTGTGTGTGGGAGGGGAAAGAGGGATCAAAGACACAAAATAAAATTTTCCTACTGATAGTGGGGGCCAAAGTTACAAAATCACAGAAAGTTGTAAAAAATCCCCCATCACTTTTTTCATATCTATTTCTTTTGTATGGTTGTGATTCTATTATTTTGCCCCCATTTAAAAACACAAAACTGGTGGGGAGGGGGTATTTTGTGACTTTGCCTCAGAGTGGAACTAGGTTATGAACTACCATCATAAGCGGGATTTGCCCACAGAAAGTAGGGGAATAATAACGTTAAGTTAGTTAATTAGTTAGATATTTGCCGTTTAGCCGGTTTAGCAATTAAAATTAGTATTAAATTAGCAGCATTGTTTAGATGGTTAGTGACCCGGTGCTGTATCAATTCTCTCCAAGTATCCTTCGTGCATCCGTATATCATAAAAAATGGTATTTTTGAGCTGATATCGAGAAAATTAGCCCCACTTTTTTTAATCCCAACTAGAACTGCTGTGTATCTTTTCCATGTTCAACAGACTTTAGCGACACCACTGAGTACTCCCATGTACTGCAGTTTCTATTACCGTTGTTCTTTAATACATACGAGTGGAGGCATGCAGAGTTGCCAGATGGCTCTAACGCCCGGTGTAAAAGTAAATCTCCCCCTCAAGAAAGCGTCCCCGGCCTGAATTTCCTATGAAATTTGGGCCCCCCTTCCCTACCCCCGACAATTAAGCCGTAGCCATTCAGTAAATATGGTCCGTCATCATAGAAAAAACAGTCCGCGCTCATCAATACAGGATGTAATTTCATAGGCTACAACTTTGATGACCGACGATGATGCGAGGTGTTTTGAAAACAAACAAAAAACAGATTTTCAAAGCTTCAGTTTTAATTGTCTACATTTGCTCGAGGTGAGAAAAACAAAGAAAGTTATATGAGAGTTGTGTCAGTATTGTCATACCATGGAGATCCTAAATAGTATCTCCATGGTCATACCTTAAAAATCCAGATTTGATCTTGTGAGAGTTTGCTTAATTACGCATTATGGGTTATCAGGTTTATATTGTGATTAGTATCCAATCTTTGCTGCTGACCTTTTTGCGTAAGGGTCTTGCCGAATTTTAGCTATGGATTAATTTCTGTGAGAAAAACAAAACAAAAAAATACAGTACATTGTTTGTGGTCAAATTCTACAAGTACAGCGGTGCTGTATTCCGTACATAAACATTACAAATTTCGGCTTTAGCTTATCACTTCAGTACTTAAAATTAATTAAAGGAACCGTACAAACACACTCGTAAATCACCGAGTAAAATCAGTCCGGGGGGACCAAATTCACTAGACATTTCTAAGTTAATAAGGACCGGGGGGCCCACATTTACGGGGGAGAAAAATTTACTATCACACTTGTCTACGTTTGCTATTATGTAAAAGTTTACCCCCAGAAAGTATCGTTATACCCATTTAAAAAGCATGCAAAGTATCATATTCCACATTTAAATCCACACGTCCATCGCTTTTCGTCTTATATATTTTGCTTGTTTTTATCCTTTATCAAGCATTATATGGACATCTAGAGTGCCACATATATCGATTGATGGATTTATAAATATCAAACACAATATTTTTCTAACATTGGAGTGCAGGAAAATCAAGAGAAGGACAGATACCCCTCCTCCGTGTCCTTCCGTCACGCATCATGTTTGAAACCAAATACCTTTTAGAGCATGTGCACTGAATTTGTTGACGCAAATCTGTTTAACAAACTTTAAGTGCGCCATCCTTATTTAACAAGTTTTTTTTTTCTCCAGACATTTCCTCAATTAGGGTATACAATCCTGAATTAAGTAGTCCGATATACCAGTCCGGGAGAAGTCCTATTTTAAGGACCCTGTAAATTACCTGAGCTGATAGAAGTCCAGCAGCCGTTTTGTTAATATTTTTGCAATAAGCATGTACTTTAACTAAAATTTTGTGGTGTAGATTGAAAGACTTTGCGATGTGTAATTTTATTCCTTAGAATCTGCCATCTCAACGACAAAATTATACTGTTGCAAATATTTGGATTTTTAAATTGCCTTTTTCGCGCCTAAAGCCTAGCTTTCCTCTTGACTTTTGCTCATATTTCAAAAATGGCGTGGTAAACATTTACCAAGGATTGGATAATATCTAGCCATAAAAGCAATGAAAGTTTGTCACCGAGTTCTATCTTTCGCCGGGCATAGAAATGTTTCGCAGACTCTGCGGTATTTACAATTTGAAAATTATAGCACTACATCAGGTTTTAACCTTAGTATATCAAAGCATCATAGAAAATATCACAAAATGGCGATGTTCATGTCACGAAAAGTTCCTAATTTAAGGAACCTTTTGGTTCCTTATTTTAGGACCTCTCCCGGACTGTATACACAAGCGCGAGAAATGGTCCGTTGAACAACCCTCGACAATTGCGTTTGCTTTGTGGTCGCCAACTCAGATTAAACTCCAAAATTTTGAAGTTACTCGCCAGTACAAAAACCTGTTTGAAATTATAATTTCAATTGAAGAAACCCTTCTTCTCCCGTTTGTTTTCCTGCATGAATAATTGAAAGTCATACTCTTCTTTGTTCAAAAACGCACAAAGCAATTATTGAAAGTAAAGACTGATTGACAAAGCAAAAATTATGTTCATTGTCCTACGGAGCTCCAAAGGTGACTGGAAAGAAAACAATATTTATTCATTTTTACACGAAATATTATTTCGTTTAAACGAAGTATTTTTTCGTTTAAAAGAGATAATTATTTCGTTTAAACGAAATAATATTTCGAATAAGCGAAATAATATTTCATTTAAAGGAAATGATATTTTATTTCGAATAAACGAAGTAATATTTCGTTTAAACGAAATAATACTTCGAATAAACGAAAAATTATTTCGTTTAAATGAAATATTATTTCGTTTATTCGAAATATTATTACGTTCATTCGAAATATAGTTGACTACTAAAACTGACGCATTTGTATGAGAAAAACACTATGATTCATAGCATGAAAAGGTCCTGAAGGTTTCCCCTGCCCTATTTTTTGTGAGTGACGTCACTTGAATCCTAACATGGTGGCAAAAAAAAATCGGGTATGCCTGCAACTGGAAATGAAAAGGCGCAAATGAAGTTTGTTTTTGACGAAAACAGCAATTATTCATAGCAAAAACAGATTTTAGAGAATTAAAACCAGTATATGTTTAAAGGCAGGGGCGAAAATAACGCTTTAGATAAAAGAAAAATCCATAAAGGGTATTTCTTGTGCCCTTGCCATAGGCGGGATTTTTTTTTTTGGGGGGCGCTTTTTTCTAAGTTTGTTTCTTTTGTATGTGAATTTGTGCATCTTATATTTTGTGGTTTAGCCCTCCCCCCCCCCCCTTCCCCTCTTACCCCATTCCCCACCCCCACTATTGACTTTGCCCACCTACTTTCTTTTGGGGGCGCTTTTTCTAAGTTTGTTTCTTTTGTATGTGAATTTGTGCATCTTATATTTTGTGGTTTAGCCCTCCCCCCCCCCTTCCCCTCTTACCCCATTCCCCACCCCCACTATTGACTTTGCCCACCTACTTTCGGTAGGTAAATCCGACCAATGCCCCTTGCCTGCATCATTGAAGGGCAACACCTTGGGAGGTGAAGGGATCAGGGTGAATGCCCCCTGCCCCATGGTACATAAGTCCTTTTCCCTGCCCCTATAAATAGAGATAATGGCTACATATCGTGAAGAGAATAGCGGGTATTCTCCCTGTCTCCCTGTGGTATTGTGCACAAGCAGAGCTTTAATTATGGCGCGAAACAATTGTTTAAAATTGTTGTTTATAATTTCGAATTTTCTTTGTAAATCTGTTAGTTGTTGTTCATGCTACCCTAGTACCCTCTGTCTACACCATTTGCATACATCTTCTGTCTATACCATCTGTCTACACCATCTGTCTACACAACTTGTCTACACCATTTGTCTACATCATCTGTCTTCACCCTCTGTCTACACCATCTGTTTACACCATCTGTCTACACCATCTGTCTACACCATCTGTCTACACCATATGTCTACACACTCTGCCTACACCATCTATCTACACCATCTGTCTACACCCTCTGTCTACACCATCTGTCTACACCATCTGTCTACACAACCTGCCTACATCCTCTGTCTACACCATCTGTCTACACCATCTGTTTACACCATCTGTCTACACCCTCTGTCTACACCATTTGTCTACATCATCTGTCTACACCTTCTGTCTACACCATCTATCTACACCATCATCTGTCTACACCATCTGTTTACACCATCTGTTTACACCATCTGTCTACACCCTCTGTCTACACCATTTGTCTACATCATCTGTCTACACCTTCTGTCTACACCATCTGTCTACAACATCTGTCTACACCACCTGTCTACACCATATGTCTGCACCATCTGTCTACACCACCTGTCTACACCCTCTGCCTACACCATCTGTCTACACCATCTGTCTACACCATAGGTCTACACACTCTGCCTACACCATCTGTCTACACCCTCTGCCTACACTATCTGTCTACACCCTCTGTCTACACCATATGTCTACACCATCTGTCTACAACCTATGTATATACCATCTGTCTACACCATCTGTCTACACCCTCTGTCTACATTATCTATATACACCATCTGTCTACACCATCTGTCTACATATCTGTTTACATCTCTGTCTACACCATTTGTCTACACCCTCTGTCTACGCCATCAATCTACACCGTGTCTACACCCTGTATCTACACCCTCTGTCTACACCATCTGTCTACACAATTTGTCTACACCATCTGTCTACATCATCTGACTACACCCTCTGTCTAAACCCTCTGTCTACACCTTCTGTCTACACCATCTGTCTACACCCTCTGTATACACCCCCTGTTTACACCATCTGTCTACACCCTCTGTCTACACCCACTGTCTACACCATCTGTCTACACTCTCTATGTATATACCATCTATTTACACCATTATTAGACAAACTATACGTGACCGACTTTCTATAATCCTTTAAGCCTATATTTGACAAACGATTACCAAGAAACAAGTTTTCAGACAGATCTACCGTACCTGGGGTCCAAGAATGACTGGTGTGGAAAATCTACAGTAAAAGGTTGGTACCCTCTTCCTCACTTTCTCAACAATTGTGAATATATCTCAAAGAATTTCATTTTTGTTAATTAAATTGTTCTTTTTTTCCCTATACAGTTTTTAATTGTAGTAATTGCTTTATATAAAATTATATCTTTTAAACTTTGTTCCACTTTCCTGACATATTCTATCGTTTTAAGCCACAAAAATGCAAGAAAAAACAATAAAATACTTGAGACCTTTGAGGAATGTGCGCATAGAGGATGTGATGTCACAACTTGTCTAATCTGAATCTAACTTGAAATTCTTCTTATATCAGAGATAAGATTTTTGAATTTTTTCTTCACCATTTTGTTTCTTATTATGTCTCTCTCTCTGTCCTGTAAGATGAACCTGCTTGACCACTCAACAATCACTTTAAATCTCAATATTAGGAGACGTAGAAAGACTTAAAAGTATGAAAATTTTACTAAGAATGTGGTTTGAGTTTTGTATATTCTTAGAGTAACCCTCTCCCCACCCCACGTAATACGCCACTGCCAAGTGCATGGGTCTCATGACAAACCCTTATAGTTCCTTGCATGCGATGTGCAAATTTGTGTGTGAAGGGGAGGTGTGGGGAGTCACAAAATAAAAAGTCAAATAAATTATAAAATCACAACAAATAAAATAGCCAGAACCAAAAGGTTTTGCGGTTCCGATGCTTTTTCTTCTATCAGCTGATTGATGTACAAAATTTGTATTAACTGTCACGTCATTGCATATCATGAAATATTTGTTCCAAGATATTTATTCATTAGCCACACCCATCATGCAGATCAATACAAATGTTGACAACATTAGCATTGGTACAATAATTAACAACATCATCATAGCAAGTATAATGCAACTAGAAAACCAATGATGTAGTAGTTCAACATATATTTTGGGGTGGTTACAAGCCTGTTTTTTGTAGGTAGGTTGTTAAATCGAGAAGGCTGGGGTTGTTTGGAAAGAAATACTTGTGTGTTTGTTATTGTGGGGAAAACACAAGCGGGAGCTTTAATATCGTTATGATGCTAGAACATAAATGATGTAGTAGCTAAATATATGTTTTTGGGGTGGATATAAGAGGCTGTTTTTGTTGGTGGGGAGTTACATTGGATAGGCTGGGTTGTTAGAAAAGGAATACAAGTTTGATTAGCAGTGGCGCAACAAAAAGCTGGGAATGCCCAGAAGGATGGGTAAATCTTACAGGCCCTGGGAAAAATTGATTTAAACAATGACACTGCAATATCTTTGTTATGGGACCCAAAGCGCCAGAGTTGTCTTGGAACTCGGGGCAAGCGGAGGGAGCAGAAAATCAAGTTCATGTGCGTTTTTTGACAGTAATTAACGGGCACTTTAGTAGTTTAGAAGGTCCACTTCGACCATGGGGTATAGATCGGCCATCGCCAATCTGCCTGCGTATACTCCGCCCCCGCGGGCGGAGTATACCCCGAGCAGATTGGCATTGGTCGATCTATACCCCCTGGTCAAAGTGGACCACCTAAGGGGGTGGGATAGGCGCGGTGCGCCAAAAACGTATTGGGCCACAGTATATGTCTACATGCGCCTTGATCCTCACCCCACACTTGTTTCATTTGTTAAAATCGCAACAAAGAAAGCAATTGCGTGTACATTAAATATTTTAACTCCAACCGCCTTACACAATATCGTAGAGTAGGCTAATCTACTCTTCTAAACATAAATCGTACTAGCCTATAACAACTTTAAACTGCTACACTTATAAACATAAATTGTGCATGACAAACTTAAAACTGATACCGTTCAAAACATAAATTGTGTATGTTAAAGTGCGGGCAAATTGCATAGAAATTACTTAATCTAAATATATACAGGCCTACCATACCATAGCACACATATTAATGGATTTGATCAATTTAACCGAAGATAGCCTACACTATTGTTCACCATAAACAAGTATATTGTAGACTCATGCGTTCTCTAAATGTACACAGCACACATACGCAATTGTAATCATTTACGGTTAGTGGATATCGATTTTAAAGTTGCTAGGAAAACAATATATGAAATAAGTTAGCTAAAAAAAAGTTAACCTTGTATAATGATTTGAAATCATTTCAAGCTTAAGTCGTGTTCATTTGAAACGCGGAGGTTACCGTCGGACCAATACACTTGTTACCCACATTTGAAAGTAAATGGGAATTTTGTCTACGACTGGATCTGTTCCACTGGTAAGTCAAGCATTGCATTCATTCTATCTTCTATGTCAGTATACAAAGCATAAGCATTAATTATAATTTGAAGAATATGCGTAAACGGTTTTCTACTTTGCAGGGTACTTTGTCTGAACTGATGGAAATATTTTCTTAGATGTTCCCAACAAGTCGAGTCTAACGCAGGACTAAGTGCCCGTAATCCCATTCTGGTTCCGGGCCCTGCCTTTTCATTCACGGAGTGATCCGAAGCATTTGTCCCTGCAGAAAAATGAAATTGCAAAAATTAAATTTCACTACTCTTTTCAAGGTTTGTCATTTTAGACGAGGAGGCAGTTATTTATTCTGTTCCAACTTCAGTCATTTCAAATTCTTATTTAAATTTCATTATCAAAAATATACATTTTTATAGCTTAATTTTCATGCAGGCAATTTAAGCTTGATTACAGGCGATTTGAACTATCGTTTTTAACAAATCATACCGTCGACCACACGCAAATTTTCATACATAAATGTAACTTTGTAATGCATTGGCAAAATAGCCAATTGCGAAGTATTGACTCATGTGGAAGCCTCTTCATCTCTAAGCCTGAGTATTGCTTTAGAGGGAATGTTCCCTATCACCTCAATTACATATTCCCGCCTGTTTCGCAGGGAAATTTGTGATTGTGCTTGCGGGAGTAGTTTACATTGACGACATCAATAAGTGTCGTGATAAAGCCCTTCGTCAGTATTCTGCCATCCCTCTCCCTGTATAGCGCAAGGGTGCGTTAGCGGAATTTTCAGACACCATAATTGCCACTGCAATGCCCATGAACTATACATGATTTATGTTGCATGTCACGTAGCCTATGATTGTCTTTAGTTTGCCAATTATGTCTTAAATTTGCCATTTATGTCTTTCAGCATACCGCTGTCTCCCTTTTCTCATTACAATTGTTCGATTTGCATATCCTCATCCAACGCATGCTCCACACTGTAGCTTGGCCTAGAGTGATACCGAGTTTTCCTGTCTTCTAACCTATTCCAGCTCTCTTTGCTCTTATGGTATAAATGATCGAAAAGAATAGGGCCTTATTTTTCTTCCATGGGTTTGGGTTTCCGCCCACCGTTTTCCCAAATGAATGGCCTTCGCTGAGCAATCAGTAAACTTGGTGAGATCAGTGATACATTTGTCAGTGTGTTCGCACACTGCATCTAACCACCTTAACAAGATAAACAATTTGTTTATGTGACATAGCTGAGTTTTGACCTCCATTTTGTCATCGGCAGCACCATTAAAGCAAATCGAACTGTCGTAATGAAAGTCGAAGTTCATTTTTTCTAGCATAAATGCACCTATGCATTTGACCTGATCGGAATTGAATTAACGAGTGAATGCACTCCTATAATCTATATCGTAAGGGTAATTAAGTGCGGCAAAACGGATCTTTAGGTGTTGGTAAAGTACCCTCAACTCACCTTTGGTCGTCCAACTCATTTATCATGTGCGGTATGACCTAGGCTTAATTTCCCCGTAGTGTACATTTTGCATGCTGATGTGACACAATCAATGGCCATAGAGTGAGTTAGTAGCCAATCGCGGATTTTCCAACCTTCGGGCATGAAAACCGGGAGGTGTCCAACATCGGGCTCTGTAAAAATACACATAGCAAATTTGTTTGCAACTAAGACAACAATTTTATAAACACACACTTTCTTAACTTTTCTTTATTTTAGTATTACAAAGAAAATTCTCGAATTATACACTTTGTTTACTTTTAGACAGTAAAACATATGTTTAGTCCCTCTCTGGATAAACTCAACTCAAAAATTATCAGTCATAGTCAGTCTTCTGAAAAATCGATCGTTCCCGAAGGACTCCCTTTCTTCTTTGTTCGTATGACCTAGGTTAAATTTTCCGGTAGTGTACATTTTGCATGTTGATGTGACACAATCAATGGGTATAGAGTGAGTTAGTAGCCGATTGCGGGTTTTCCAACCTTCGTGCATGAAAGCCGGGGAAGGTTTCCAACATCTGGCTCTGTAAAAATACACATATCAAATTTGTTTCTTACACAACAATTTTATAAACAGACACTTTTATAACTTTTCTTCATTTCAGTATTAAAAATTTGTTTTCAAATCATACAAATTTTTACTTTTAGACAGTAAAACATTATGTTTAGTCCCTCTCTGGGGAAAGTTAACACAGAAGTTATCAGTTATAATCAGAGTCTTTTGAAAAATTGATCGTTTTCGAGGGAATACTCTCTTCTTTGTTCTCAGTACAATTGGTGTAAAATTATTTACTGGTGAATCTGCTGCCATCCTTTTTGCGTTGTATCACTAGCCTCCAGTAACCGTCGGCCAACATCTGATTGCAATCAATGCTATATAAATGACAAAACATTTCAACGACTGCATCATTTCAACGACTGCATCATTTCAACGACTGCATCATTTCAACGTCTTCATGGCATCTTCTTGCTTGACGCACACGTACTCGGGAAAGACACTTATGACCATTACATTATCCTCACCCCACATCACTAGGTGCAAATGGTACATTTCTTCTAACTTTGTGGTTGCTGTAAACAGACTGATGCTCTTAAGTAATCTTTTTGCCTCTTCCACAGGTTGCACGTTGATAGGAAATTCATCCCACCTTGAAGTAAACCTGTGTTGCCACACCTGACAGCCTAAATCAAATATCTGGACTTCCATCTCTGGTAAGTCCGTTTCCATCATTCTTTCTAGCAATGTCTCAATGTTCTTCAAGTACAGTGGATATAGCGCCCTGGTTATCCGCATTATCAAGTTAAGCATGCCTCTGGCATTCCATGTCTCCGCATCTCTGAAATAAGCGCGTGGTGTGATATAATTCAAACTGGGCTCTATCTTAACATTATTAGCAAACTTTTTCGTCATTTCGCACCAAACTTTTAAGTGCCTGTTGATATTGTTCACAACCATCGTTAATTGTAATATTTTCAATTTCAGCTGAGTCGTGCCGTAAGTCCCGTTCTCCAGCAGTAAATCGGAACCATGACCAGTTGTGTTGGCGTGCATCAGAGCGTCCACTGTTAGTGCCGCAAACAGTTGTCCCAGGAAAAACTTATAACTTTACAGCGTGATAAGTGCGAGAAGGGAAAGCGATACTCCACCTTATCCAAGTTGATTGGAGCGGCCGTGCCCACGAGGTTGTAGCAAAAGACTGTGAAATGCGCTTAAATTTCACCCAGAAGTCCACGGTCAAATTACCAATGCTTAACAATTCGGTTTTGGAGTGCAACATGGTCGGGTATATAATATTCAATTAGTGTTTCAATGTGCTTTACCAACTTGTAATCTAAAACCTTGCTTTTATTTCCTGCCATTGCGAGCACACCCACATCTTCTGCAAAACTCCGCCCATCTTTCAAAGCGACAAATGACTCAAAAGCAACTCAGTAAGGATAGACGTTCAAACCGACAAATGACTCAAAAGCAACTCAGTAAGGATAGACGTAAGCAGTCGCCTGCTTTTTTTTTTCGGCAATACTATACCGAGCTTAGTTTGTTTGCTCCCGCCCCCCCCCCCCCCACCCCCTCTCCCACAGAGTTTAGAAGCAGTCTGTTATGTCCAGGCACGGCCTTCGGATCCATACCTTGACTATTTCAGAATTGGCAGTAATCCAAATCCAATTCTATTATGTTGGCGCTAATTTGTCTACCTTTGTCCTCGCTATCACTGTCATTGTCTTTCAATACAGTACACTTGTCCAAATGCCTCCATTATACTGTCAGAACTTTCGACTAACTTTTTGAATTGCCGTTCACTTATAACAGTATAACAAAAGAAAATGGATTATTAGACAGCCTGAACACAAAATCCCCGATTCCTCTCTTATTTTTCTTTTGTTTCTTGCTTGTTTTTTCTTTGGGAAGCTTCAGAAGATATCAATTTCCTTCTAATATATACTCTGCAAACCCTCCCCCTATGTCATAGCAAAACCAATTAAAATTTCAACTCTCTATCTAAATAAGTTTTTACTTACTCTGCTTCTTCGGGCAATCATTTCCTTCTTCGTCTTCACAGTCTACCTCATCAGCAACAGCCTTACGCTTTCTGGGATCCCTACCTGTAGGAGCCGTGTTGGGTGTTGTTGTAGAAGAATAAGTGGCCTGTTCTGTATCTAACTTATTCCCTGAGAAAAAGACATTTGGCTTCTCTGATTTAACTTTTCTTAGCTGTCTTACTGGCACTGGCAGTTGTTACGTTTCCTTTGGTCTTGGCATATTTTGTTGCGTCCATCTCGAAAATAATTGAAGTAAATACAGCCAACAGAACTATATATTTTATTCTTTAAATACTGGAGCACTTATCCCTTTTGATCTCTGATGGGGTTATAAATCCATCATAAAATTGATCTGGTATTTATCAACTTCTTTTTACATGACGTCATTTTTTTTTCTCCAATAGCAAGCAAGCATTTAAAAAATATATATATTATTGCTTATTTGACATCGTACTGTCTTTACTCGAGATGAAACTAAACATTGGTGCGAAATACTTAATATCTTACTACTCTACCCGGCGTAAACTTAACACCGTAGCGCAATTCTAACACGCACTGTTATCTTTCCATCAAAAGAATATTCATTCCCATTTCAAATTGTGACTTCCAACAACAGTCATCTAATTATCCACAACCCACAGATTTGAGGCATACAATGATAAAACTAACACGACATTTTTTCCCCTATTTACAGAAAACCTTTTTAGTACATACCGAAAGACTCGCCGGCACACCTGAAATGCAGGAAAAAGATACAAACACCTCAAAGATAACTCCTATCAGTTTGCACAGCTTTTTTAGACTTCTGAACATTTTGAAATTTGTGGTAAGGAATCCTTGATTAACGATGAGCCTTTTTCGGCAAAAAAATTAAAATATTTGATAACGCATGGCTTAGGTATGTAAAAAGCCACCCAACGTTGGCCTGGTTTATCCCTTTTCTGAGTATTGGCACTTATAGCCCTTGGAAGAAAATACATGTGCTTAGATAGCTCGTCTGCGCCGTGTACTCCCTCATGAATAAAACAAATTTTGTTTTTTTAAATGGGATTGACTTTAAGTAATCGCTGTAAATCCAATATGGATAATTGGTCCCTCTCAGCCATCGACGATGATTTCTCTGTTATATGATGTTTTTACAACAGACTGAAACTTTGCTAGTACCAAATTTTGTGTTGCATGTACAAGGGGGTTCTGTAAGTCAATTTAAATTGTACTTCTCTCGTCTTGTCGGGATTGTAATGGTTTTGCCATTGGTTTTAGCCTTGGGTAAGCCTACCGAATCGTGACCGTTTTCCATCCCTAGCACCCACATTAATCTTTTATAAGATTCAACATCCCCTGCCCTGGTATCACAATTGCTCTTCCATTTGTCGGTAGGATAAACTTTACCCCCTGCCCAAAGTTGGAGTTCTTTTAAATCTGCATCCATAAAAAAGAATGGATTTTGTTTGTAGTTGCCTGCATATGCGCTATCTTTTACATGGACAACGAACAGCCGTTTAGGTATGTCATCAAACAGGGTGTGGCCAAGGGGTAAAGTGGTGGCCCATGGGGTGTTTAAGGCTTGCATTTTAACTCTCTGTAAAGGAAATAGCATTGGGTTCTCTGCGCATACGTTCATAAATCAAATTGACCACCTTTGAATGTACCCTGACTTTAGGGTACACCAATTCTGCCCTCTATATAGCTAAATTATCATTCTTGTCTGCCGAAGTAGAGTTTCCTGCCAATATATAAAATGCTGATTTATTCATATGCATTGTAATCTCTATTTTAACACTGCTAGGTATTATTCTCTGGGACTTGAATATATCTGCGCGTACATCGCCATAGAATTCCTGCTCCTGCCTGTTCTCCATTTATTCCATACCTTTAATAATCTTTCATGGATCCAATGATTTGAAGCGTAAGAGGTTGGTATTACCTTACCATCAAAAAATGCATCCGATATTTCTTTGGTAACACATGCCTTATTTTGGTCTTTCAACAGGCAGACAGGTGTATTGGAATTACCGAAGCTTCCCGTGTACTGATTGACATAGTTATCTGGTCCCGTGTGAGGTAAACCTGTACTGTACCATCCTATGCATTGTGCGCTAGATTCCTTGTGGATACTGTTAAATGACAAAAATGATTCAATGTAACTCTTGTAAGCATAAACCTGCATTCTGGCGGTGATGGAAACACCATTCATGTCAACATTAACATACTTTCATATGAAGTGAAATATGGCATTGAAAGGTACAACTTTATCAGAAGCATTTGCGACCCCCTTATTCATCTCCAAAACGAGTCTCAACCACACTCTAGTTTTCTTGGATTAATGCAATTTCCATCTGTAGCGACCAGGTATTGTAAATTTCAATGGTCCGTATCTATTTAAACTACCTATGGGCTAAACCATTTCTGTCCAGGATTGCTATTTGAGGGGCGGAATTATGATTAAAATAGGTTAAGTCCATAAAGTCTGCGTCATGCGAACTGTCATCCACTTTTCGCTTTTTAAACATTGGTAGGAGATCTTCTCTTACCTTACCCTGATATCGGTAAATGACCATCCATTTTCAAAATTTTAATTACGACTGATCACTGTTTCCCTGATTATGTTCCTTTTTATACATTCTTAGCTTTGTAAATGAATTCTCTGTGATTATTGATAGATATCACTTCGTCATACTTGCGATATGCCATGCACGTGATTGCTGTCGGTAGAGGATCGGCAAACTGCCGTCCTTCGACGTCAAGGTGGCCTAAAACTAATCATTTTCCCCA
This sequence comes from Chiridota heheva, assembly GCA_020152595.1. Classification (NCBI taxonomy): domain Eukaryota; kingdom Metazoa; phylum Echinodermata; class Holothuroidea; order Apodida; family Chiridotidae; genus Chiridota; species Chiridota heheva. Next base: position 260,434 of record JAIGNY010003929.1, on the reverse strand, counting down.
ATGAAGCCTATAATAAAGAATCAAGTTCGAGGTCCTTTTGTGCCAGAATCTGATAGATTTGGGATCTTTTGTGATGTTTTCCAAAAAGTACCACCTAATATCTCTCCGATGAGGGCACTTTCAATAAAGAGTCACCAAAGGTTTTGGTCCTTATTTTTTGGCTGAAGTGAAGAGGTGCTATACACCCTCACCAAATCACTCAAATTTGGTATGGGCTCATGGTAAAATAGATCCCCATGAAACTGTTACTAAAACAAATCTCGTCAAATTTGGATATGCATAGTCAAAACCTATCCTTTCTCTACTATTCCTAAAATTTTCAACTTCTCAGCTTCCTTTCCCATGACATGGGACCTCTCGAAAATATGTTTTATTAGCTTTTTCTCTAAGACTTCTCATTTTTGAATGGCGGAGTGATACCTTATTAGTTCCGTGCTACCTAATGATCCCCAGCTGACATGTCAGGTGACAGATCAAAACCTAACACCGTAAAACCTTGACTCCAACGATCAGGCAATAAATTGATACTGTCTGTGGTATTAGCTATACCTGCTGTCTGTAAGAGTTTGTAAAATGCTTCTACTATCTTTTGAGGGTTATTCGTGTGAAACTGCAGTTCTAGTTTATTTTTCGGGATAAACCTACCTCCAGCTCTCACTTCAGTCACCTTATGGTCTTGGAAATAAAATATATCTCTCCTCTTGTTCCCTGCATATGCTTCATCATCGACCAAGAAAATAAACATTCTTTTCGGAATTGTACCTCTCAGGATGTGCTGGAGATCCACAGTATTGACCCTTTGGCAACAGTTTTGGTATACATTTTTGATCTCGAAATCGGTCATTCAAAAGTTTCGTTTGCCATTCTCTCCCTATCATCTGCGCTCTCAGAGAATTCAATCGGACTCTAGTAATGATCAAAGCAGCTCTTTATATCTTTATAGCGAAATTTTCCCACCAGTAGCTGTATCTCTATACATGAGATAAAATTGAGGACTGGCACGATTCATGCGAATTTCGACACGTATTTGACTTGGTAGAAGCTGCGGAACTTTTAAATCAACACTAAAATAAGACCTATTAATTCGAATGACTTTGCTTCTTCACCACCTTTACGCATCATTTCGCTATGTTCCTTCCATCCTCCTTTTCAGGCATTACTTTCATACAATTTTGTTGAAGTACCTACATAATCATAATCGGATAACGGTGCCTCGTTTATTCTCCATCTCTTCCCTTCAAATTGGTTGTTTGTGCTTCATAACCATAAGAAAGTACAGTTTTCAAACATGCTTTGTACGGATAAGTCAATGTCTGATCACTGACTTCCACATTGTACAATCTCACTTTTACATTTTGAAATAATGCACTATGTAAATTGTTTACCGTAGAAATTTGATCATCTGTTGTCAAAGAGGAACCATCCAAATTGACCAATTTGCATTGCAACAACAGTTGCGTGTTATTCAGATCCAAATAGAGATCTGTGTCTCCCCGAATTTCAAATTGTAGTTGCCCAAACGGTTTCAAGTCGCCAATAGGTTGCAGCCGTTGTTCATACTTTTCCAAAATTGCCACCTGAGTGGAGGAACTGAAAATCTCCAACTCAGATTTATCAGCTGCCAAGGAGGTCATGTTGGTTTGAAAACTTTTCAAGAACTATTCAAACAACGTTTTAATTATACCTATTTATACACTATTAATGTACGATCAGATGTACTGTGTGAGAATGCACTCGATTTCATCATCCCCCTTAACTTTTCTTATCGTGGTTTTTCTCTTTACGATATTCTTGCGTCTCCAGGCGTTGTTTTTCGTTTCTTGATCGATGCCCTACGTTCTTTAGCCGTAGTTTTCTTCCGTTTTGTTGTGGTTTTGCGTCTTTCCTCTACCTTTTTAATCAAGTCGTTTTCTAGCGCTCTCTAATTTTGTGTAAACTTCGGCTGCCAATTTGTCTTTTTGTCGTGCACCAATTCTTCATACCGTCGATTTGACCCCCTACCTGCTGCGATATCTGCAAGGGCATCGGTGCCTGTTCTCAAATGATTCTTTTGCCAGAACCCTAGCTTTTCTCGGTGCGTTGGCTCTGGATACGCTTGCACCCGATCTTAACCCTGATTATAAAAGGGTTAAACTCCCTCTGCCTAGGGTTGCAAATAATCCTCCCACACCTCCACGTTGGTACGGTCTCCCTACACAAATTGGTCCTGACATTGTTTTCGGTACATAAAACAGATGTGTAATGATTGTTTTCAACACGTGATACCTCAATTTATAGTTTTACAACACTCCTAGCCTCTTCCTTCGAAAATGCAGAGTCAATATGGTTTCACAGTAATTAAACAACAAAGAGAAACCCGTACTATCGGTTATCTGAATATCTAGGTTATGCGATTGAGAGTGTTATTGGCCAGAGGTACGTAACGTGTAGTGAACGGATTGTATTCTATCTTTTTGTTCACACCTGCTGACCTGCATGCATCAAGAGGGGTACTTTTTGATCTCCTACCAAAGAAGGTTCTACCAAATTGCAAGATGCATAGAAATGTTTGATCGTAGGAGGTCCCCAAGGAAAATCGGCTATTATCCAGCTTGATCCTCTATCATCTTCAGAGGTATTCTCTACTTCTTTTGATTAAAAACCTAAAAGGTGACAGATCTTTCCTCTAAGTATTACCTTATGGTTTTCCTGTGACGGTCTCAATCTCAAATAACTCTTTTTTGGTCCCGTATCTATCATGTTAATTTTCAGATCAGTGGCCGGAAAAAGCCTTTTTTTGCAACCAAAACTAAATGTTTTCCAACAATAAGGGGTCATCGGGATGTATCAACGTTGTCTGTTTTGTTAATACAACACCAGTTTCTAAGTCCAATGATTGTATTACCACTTGACTATTCCCCGGCCCGTACGTATACCATTCGTCAGGGAAAATGCACTTTGCTCCACCACCAACCATTCTCCATTCAATGTACACTTTACTTTAATTTATTTGTAAAATTAAACGGCGTGTTATTTAGGAAAATACTACTATCATCTTTACTTTTAACTATCCAATAAAAGTCTCAGTTACCCACAACTTAAAATATTTTACGTCTTCTAAAATGTAATTCTATAACGGTCATACCTTCAGAGAAGCTCACATGCGGACCTTCATTTGACAACATTTCAAAACTGCCTATCTTATATAGTTTTGGTTCAGCGGAACATACTGTGCTGCGTTGGGTTCATATTCAACAACCCCTCCTCCCACAACTCCAGCATGCATCGAAACATTATGACTGCTTCCGTTTATAAAAAATGTTTTTACACAAATTGCATTGAAGGTTAAGGTGATTTAAAACTCGAGGAATAAACACTTATCGGCTACATACGTTTCCGAAGTTTCCATGATTAACTCATTTGTATTAAATCCTAACACCTTTAAATTTCTCCTGTAATTTTAAACTCATGATCTTTAGAAAATAATGTTATTCTTTGTTTTCTGGTACACTTTGTACATCTCAACTAAACGGATCCGTTTCCCTGTATGATTTTTTGGTAGCCATGCTTTTGTCAGAGCTTCGCTAAAATTCATCCAGCGCACGGGCAATATATCAATTGGGGTATATTCATCTCCCCCTCTCTCTCTGTCTGTCTGTCTGTCTGTCTGTCTGTCTCTCTCGCTCTCTCTCTTTTTGTACTCAAGGCCATTGTTTTATTTTTTTAATTAATTGCATTTCTGAGGGGAAGTATACGCCGCTATGACGCCTGCCTCCCATTCGCCTTCAAAACTCAGAGGTACATCACAATCAATGGTAAATCTAAATGTGCTGTTGTTAGGATGACCTTCCCAATCGGCATTACTGGGCACCACCCACATCAAATCCGACGTAACAATGTTTTTTTAATTTTTGAACCAAGAATTGAATTTGTGTGAGTAACCGGGCCACTTAACATGATATTCTTTACTTGTGCCTTTACCTCGTGTTTTTATAATCTTTTAGATCTTGTAGATTTCAGGGTTGAGTATTTTGTAACTCTTTTGAATGAAAAAAACCTTTTATTTTTTCACCTGCAGCGTCTTTTAATCTTATACATAATACGATCGTGTTGTATTACATCTGTTATCTCAAATATTTTTTAGTTCAATTTTGATAATATCCTTCTCCAATTATTCCCTACTTTTCGAAACACGAACTTTATCACCTATTTTGGGTTTCGGCTTATCTTTTTTTTTTAAGAACAATATCATATTTTTCATGCCAAACATCCCTTTCATTCTCTCCATTTACCTGCGATGGAGCTATTTTGATCGCCGTATGATATCAATTGTTATAAGCAGTTCGTAGCTGTGGCCAAAACAGTTATCTCAGACAGGTCTACTCGTGTGCGTAAAAAACTTCCAGATAGTGGATTCTAAACTTTTGTTGAATTTCTCAGCAATACTAGCTTTCTTATCGCTGCTGTGCGTAGAAAAGTGCTTGACACCGTGATGCGCTAAAACATGCTCTTTCACACATGAATTGTAAAATTTGTGCCCTTGTCCGTTTGCAATTTCAAAGGGGATCCCTGCACGTTTGAAAAAAAATTTGCAACGCCTTAGCCACAATATCACCCGACTTACGTTTTTCCGGTTCCAGCCACCCTTTCCGCGAAAAAAACATCAATAACAGTCAAAATGTAATTAATGCCACCGTTTTGTCTAGTCACCAATTTCATATTCATGAGATCTGCCTGAAATTAATCCTTCAATCCTGTTAATATGACTTTGTGCGTTGCAATGTTTTTCTTTTTCGGCTCATATAAGCTTTAAGTTTCCTGGGTCTTTAAATAATCGAATATTTTGTTTCTTGTTCTGATTTGAAGTTTTCCTTATTTCCTTGACAAGCTTTTCTTGACCGACGAAGCCAGAAGGATGTAAAACGTCGTACCAACTGTCTTGTACCTTCATCGCCCACCGTCACATCGAATTCATCACCCACCGTCACATCGAATTCATCACCCACCGTCACATCGAATTCATCACCCACTCTGCAAAGAAAATCTTAAAAACTGGAAAAAGTCACCCATTATTCTTTTAAGACACCGTCACATCGAATTCATCACCTTTTTATCAGTCTATCCCAATTTAAAACCCACCGTCACATCGAATTCATCTCCCACCGTCACATCGAATTTATCACCTACCGTCACATCGAATTCATCACCCACCGTCACATCGAATTCATCTCACCATCACCATCATCATCATCATCATCATCATCATCATCATCATCATCATCAGCATTTATCACCACTCACCACCATCACCACCACCACATCGAATTTATCCCCCACCGTCAATCTCCCACCACCACCACCGTCATCATCATCATCATCATCAGCATCATCATCATCAGCATCAGCATCATCATCATCATCATCATCATCATCATCATCATCATCATCATCATCATCATCATCACTACCACCACACCACCACCACTTATTTTACCCCACTCATGTTAATCTCCCACCACCACCACCGTCATCATCATCATCATCATCAGCATCAGTATCAGCATCAGCATCAGCATCAGCATCAGCATCATCATCATCATCATCATCATCATTATCATCATCATCATCATCATCGTTCCCTTGCACGAGACGATCTACTTGTTCTACCATGTTCTGATCGTTAACTTTTTGAATAGCACTGTAGTTTAAAGTAATACCTCTGATTTTACAATCCTGAAATACCTCACTCTTATCGTTAACACAAACATACGCATAATTTTTCGGTCCTCCTAAAACGAAATTGGTAATATATGTCCCCTCCCCGTAGCTGGTCAATTAGTCAATCAGATAAAAAAACTCCCCCATATCGGGATCAATCATACCAGGCTTGGTAACAAAATCAGGAATTCCGTGTAAAAATATCAAACACGTCTTTGGAGTATGTAAAGATACTTGTACCGACAAAGCCTAGCTTGTGCGGTGGTAAAAGTAGCAATGAAAATATTGGTTTGCCCACCTCCAACCACCCACTCATCTTTATCCTCATATCGTACAATAGCTGTCTGTTCCTCTTGAAATTCAACAGATTGGCTATTGCCCCAAAATGAATTCAACATAAGCTTAGCTATGCTTTGCTTGACAGGGTTATTACAAATGTTTTCCAGAACCAGCTCTTCACCTTCCTTTTCCCTGTAAGCATTGATATAAGCCATCTTGATAACCTCATTTTCACATTCAGCGGGCCAACCACTACATTCTTGTTTCAATTTAAGAAATGTATCGATATACTCACTAAAGAGACCCTCCGTTTTGAATACCATTCCTATCCTTTTCAAACTTCATGGTGGACTAAAAATGCCACACCACACTAATCCCGATACCTCATATCCTCGCTCAACGGCTTCCCGTACTTCCAAATTAACCCACGTGCCCCAAAAGGCTCTTTTTATCTGTATGCTTACAATCCTTACATGTCATCTCAGCACACCTTACACACAAAGAAAACATTGACTTTTGTCAATTTTTACAGGCAGAACAGGGTGGTAAAGATCTTTGGGAGTCAACACCCTACATCTAATTATGCCGAAGAAATTAATAAGGTCCTCCACTGCAAGGTGTTTGATGATTTTGGGGTGGCCTACAGGGTAAACACTATAATCATCAACATATGGATAAAGCGAACACACATCCGCATACTTTATTTTTTCATCACCACTCACACTCCTCTTCAAAACCACTGCATTTGTTCTACCGTCAAAAAAGAATCTCTCGCACACAATGTTGGATGTAGCTTTACCTTACCCAACATGTCTCTCACCTCACAATTATCCACAAACGCATCCCATTCGCACTCCCACATCGTAATCACTTCGTATCCCATTTTCTCGAGAATAATCTGCTTCTCTACAGTTCTCAAATATTCCTCTTTCATTGTAGTTTCATTAACTACGGTGCTTTTAACGGTGCAAACCGAAAACATATCTTGCAGCCGTGGTAACCATACCCATTGAACTCAAATACTTCCTTACCCAACACTCCATCCACCCAGTACTTTCCAATCCTTTGTTCCCCTTTTCCTAAAAGCATGTCTGATAGGGGACCTCTGCCGTGCCTTATGCGATTGAACCCTTCTACCGCTTAAACCCCCTCCATTAGGTACGATAGCGATAGACTCCTCCTGCATAAACCGCCCTCTGAATATCCGCATGCATGCAGAGACTATAGTAATTAAGTATGCAAATGGGTTTGCCCCACAAAATTTAGCAAACAGGTTTTGGAACTTTATGCAACCTTCTCTCAGAATGCTATGTCTGATTTACAATTCTCTTCCATTTTGGTCTTCATATTAAAAATCTTGTGCTTTTGCTTACCATACCATTCAAAGAACTTTTGCCGTTTACCTCTCGGAATTTGATCAGGATCGTAATATTCAGGGGCAGGCCAAGGTCCAACATAATCATTGTTGGATCCATTGTTAAAAAGGTACAGATAATAACCTTTCTTGCGCTCGTCCAGTTCAAACAAAGGTCGCAGGGAACTTTGCAAGCGCCATGGGGAAAAAATTGAAGGAATTAATAAAAAGATAACAGGGTTTTCTTTTATTTTTTGTTCCTTGAAAGTCAAACAAAAGCTTATTTCCTCGCATAATCACAAAATGATTTCCTACCTCGCCTACTAAGTTCCCGTAGAATGAAGCTCTTGTGGTACCCCTTAAAGTTATGAGCTATATACGTAGAACCTATGTTACTATCTTTTAGTACAAACTTCACAAAGGAACTAACCGTATTTTTGCCTTTGAAAGTAATATATTGCGTATGTAGTCCGGTCCGGCAGGGCTCTTCAATAGCTATGTCTTTACATAATTCGCATAAAACATTTGCAATGCAATAATTAGGTTTATGGACCTCTACCTGATTTGCGTCTGGAGGCAATACGTGACTTTCAAAATCGAAGAATACTGTAAAACCTGTAGGCTCATACTCAATACTGGTGACATCATTATCACCACCAGGCGCGCTCTGTGAGTTTTTATCTAGCTTTAGTGCACTTATGTAGCATTTATGATCCTTGGGTTTGTACTGGTGACACCCTCTACAAAAGTTGACAGCGCTACAAAAATGAGCATGATTCCCTAAACTTTTTAGCACATGGCATACGCTTTGATGGTATTACACACTGTACCATTACTCCTCTCACTCGCCAATCTGGTCAAATGCCTCTCATAACACGCTTCTGATGGGAACAACCTATTGCATCGTAAACACAACTTTTCAACATTGACATGTTTACAATTATCTCCCGGAGTCTTACAAAATTGACATGCAGCCTTACACACGTGATATTTCATTTCGTGGACCCCATCCCGCACGTATAAAAAAACCTAAAATCCAAAAATGAGGGTACACGCAATATTGTATCATACTGTCCTTCATTATACAACAGTCATAATTTCTTGCACTCACGCGTCGCCACACCTCTGAAAGGCACAAAATCGTTAATGGACTTTTCAAATATAAATATCTGATATCCCTCATCTTTATGATACCCATGAAACTGTTGCACTGCTTCAAATGAGCCATCACCTTCTTTAATCTCAGCACGCTCACAAAGTTACACCGCCAGTTTCTTCTGTTCTGGTACCCCTCCTTCACTCTGAGCCAAACCCGTCTTTGTACGTTTATCCTGTCTGAATATTCCGCTACCAAAAGCTCGGGCTAGACAAAGCTTATCCTTGCTATCAATTTTTACAAAATTCTTGCATGTTGTCAAAAATCAAACTTTTCATTGCTTCCGATCAATTATAATGTTTGAGGGTCCATGACTGACCGGCATCTCTATGTACTGCAAAGTTATCTCCAGCAAATTATTCAAACAAAACTAGTTTGACTTTGCATCACCTTCTCAATGGCGTACATTAATCTCTCAACGTCAAACTGGTCAACCTGACCAAACGGTATGTATATAGGGTAGGTAAGAGAGGTGAATACGATTGGCATACCCACTCTGTCCTGTGGTTGAAATTGTCGTAATAAAGTTTGTACAAAATATGAATTACAGCTTTCAGGCAGTCTGCAAGCACACCAATATCCTCAATTAATTTGTCTAACACACTTTTAATAAAATTAACAACAAACGTTTTTTGGGGGGTGGATCTGAAACGTGGCACATTTAGATTGTTTGTCTCCTCTAATAAAAACAGATTTGGATACGTTTTTGCAACGCCAGTACACTCCATCGCAGTTTTATCCTCGACACTCCCCACCTGATTGTCACTGTCCTCCATCATTTCCACTATGCTAACACTAATGGTATCATTGTCACTTTCATACATACCTGTATTTTCCATCCATGTTGTATCGAAATCGAAATAAACATATGCATCCTTACCGTCCATAGCAATCCCCAATTCAACTAACCAGTTTCGTCTTTATCAGATTCGTCATCGCTGCTCTCATATTCAACTAAGCTCAATTTTGAATCATGTACACCAGTTTCCTTTTTGTCAGATCAGGGAGTTGCCATTTAGACAACTCCCTGGTTAGATTCACCATCACTGCTCACATATTCTACTAACCTCATTTGTAAATTAATTCCATCAGTTTTCTTTATGTCAGATTCGCTATCGCTGCTATCATATTCTATCAACCTCACTTTGTCTTAGTCAGATTCGTTATCACTACTCTCATATTCTACCAATCTCATTTTCTTGGGGTTACCTCCTCTGATTCATCATTATTTTTTTTGTTTCACAGCAAAAAATCCAAAGATTTTCTTCCACTACTTACAATCGAGGAGGTACCTCCTTCGTACAATACGGTTTACAAAACGATCTACAAAAACTCTTGCAACTAAGTCAGGATCAGAGGAATGTCACCACAAAAGTTCCAGTTCCAAGTCTGCAATCACATTAGACTCCTTGTTGTTATACCACATTTGCTCACCGTCCCAATATCACTTAGTTTCCACCCCAACACAAAAATATAGGTTTGCCTCCAAACATAATACGAAACCAAAGCTTACATCTCTGACGGTAAAACCGAACTATATATTAAATGTTATCACATGTGAACTCTTTATTTATACCCGATCTGTCCTCGAGAAACAACAGCATGTGCAAATCACATGGCTTTTCTTTTTTGGATGAGAAACATTCTTATTCACGGGATGTGGCAAATTATTTTGTTTTGCGCCATCTAGCATACCAGAAGCCGACTGCTGATTATTCCCAGGTAAGCATATTAGTTGAGTGTATCCCGGGTAAAATCAATAGGTGCATACCGTGAGGAACAAGACATTTTCTGGACTAGATTTTGTTAGCAAGGTGGTCCACTTCGACCAAGGCCCGGTAGAGATTGACCATCGCCAATCTGCCTGTCTGCCTGGGTATACTTATGTACCGTAGTGTGCACTATCTGACAGAGAAGCTGAATTATTTTATTTTGCGCTATCTAGCATGCCGGAATGCGACCAATGATTATGCCATAGTAAACATATTAGTTTAGTGTACCCTGGGTAAAATTCAATAGGTGCATACCGTGAGGAACAAAACATTTTCTGGACTTTAAAATTACTTAACAACTTTTTCGTTCTATTTTTACATTTCAGAATCATGGACACCGAGCAAATATTCATTCAGGAACAGATGGGAAAAACAAAAATGTACTTAATTGACAAATACGTCGGCCTAGTGACAATTCTCTTTTATGATAGTCTTACCAACAACGCGGTTGCCATAACTAAGCAAGGTTTAAGACGTAGTAAGAGGAGAGACCAAAAAGAAGCAATTTACTGATTTTATTTATTATTAATTATATTATTAAATTATCGTTCCTTGTTTCTTTTTCATTGAATTTTGAAATACAACGGCAACATAAATGTACATTTTTTCAGACCTATTATTTTCAATGTATACAGGGAAACTTATATCCCTTAGAGAATGGCCTACTTATACCTATATAGTGTGCCTATTAAAAGCTCCAATTCGCCGCCATTACAGATTCTGAAAGCTATAAAAGGATCATGCCGGATGGATGGAAAGGCCAGAGGGTAAACGTTAACGTCATTTGACATCTGAACGTCGAAGTGTTAACATCTTTTTCTCTTCTTCTTCCAATAAATCCGTTGACGTGTTCCAATACGATTTGGGCGCATTGCGCCCACCCCACCCTCCCTGAGGAGGTCCACTAGATCGACTATCGCCACTCTGCCTGGGGTATATTCCGCCCGCAGGAGCGGAGTATATTTGGCGATGGTTGATCTATACCCCCTGGTCGAAGTGGACCTCCTAAACTACTCATTTTTTTTAAGGGCTTTCTTGTCAGTTGATAGTTTTCGCTTGTCACTTTTGACTTTCCCACACTTGCGGTAGGCAAATTTCGCCTATGGGTGCAAAGATTGGGGAGCCAGGACCAATGTTGACAATTACCCATTGGGCGAACAAGTCAAAAGCTTTTTTCGAAAATTTCTGTTTAGAAAATTATTGGGGGCATGCCTCCCACCACGGTACGGCCCTCGTCAAATGAATACTAAATGTATATAACAACCTCTATATATTATGTAGTATTTGTGAGTTCGTGGATATCTATTTGTTTTCAAGCTTCAAGAATAACCGTCCTAGAATAACTTCAAATAAGTTTCAAAATATCGCCTCCAGCATCTAGACCAGTCTGCCCACACCATTTCAAAAGGGCACCTTCTGCTCCCTTACTCTCGCTGCAGAGGCAAAAATCCCTACGGGCCTCCAGGACGTAGTTGCCCACTGTGTGTGGGAGCTTAAATATCGTTTGAATATGGGAAAAGTATTTTTTAAGTAAGCCTAAAAAAGCTAAGTCTCAACATCAATATGATGCAAATTTTATTAAGAATGTTTGCTTTTAAGTGAAATAGAAATCATAAACAGACATACCAACAGTAAAATACTTTTGTATAAAATGAAGATGTATTTTACATCCTTTCAACAAGACATGGTTTTAACTATGGCATATTTTCCTCATATTGCTAATGTATTAGCCATTCTGAACAAATGATTAATTATCGCAATTATAATAGCATCAGGCCTAATAATCAGGCCTGATCATCACAAATACACTTCCAGGTGACATTTATTATAACAAAATATAATTAAAACAATTTTTAAACTTTCTTTTGAAATCCTCTTTAATATAAGATAGATTTACCAGTTTACTTGACCCCTGAACTAATCCTTCAAGTATTATACCCATCACAGATAACGCTGATTTTCCCGAAAATGGAAGAAAATGTTCCTATAATTTAAGAAAATTGTCCGAAATTTTACCCCAAAATTGGCCAAAATTTATGGATTTATGCATCAGTTACAGGTAATACGCAAAAAAAAAAACTTGAGAGGAAACTTATTGTGGATAAGATTACTGCTAGCCAGCCATGCATCTAATGCGACAGGGGGACTCATGCTGATTTTCACAAAGGTGTTTTTTCTTTTACATCAGTGAGTTATTCATTTGGTGATTGTGACAGCCAAAGATTTAATCGCGTTATATGGTTAAAATAACCTATTTAAGGTATTTAGCCATATTGAGCTTTTAATAGTTTGTAAAACCCAAGTTATAGCCCAAACATTATCAACTAGCATTAACTACAAACAATATCATAAATCATCAACAAGCATCAATTGCAAAAGTTATACCCCAATTTGACTGTACACAGTGGAGAAATCCCAAACGGGATATCAACAGATCAAGCTCGGTTAGCATATTTGCCAGACGGTATTTTAACGCTCCAGCCAATGAGAACATAATTTTCTTTCAATCGGAGATATTTGGTGAAATTTTCCAAACCAATGTTATATTATGCTAAATTCCTTGAGCTTGCGCCGAGTGAAAACCGAGTATTTCAAACATTTTTAGTGAATTTTGGAATGCAAAATTAGTTAAAACTACGCAGCAATATGAACTGTTATTGCATCAACGTATCAATCTATTCAAGGCAAACATAGCAACTCAGCAGAATATCCAAAAAACGCATATATGATAAACGCTGCAAAAATCCTAACGTATCCGGGCTCTTAAGTTAGTCATCGCTTAAACTCAAATCCCTTAATGGGATTTTGAGCTAAGAACGGTTGCTCATTTGTGCTATTTCAATGTTATTGTCAGTAAGTCCCGCCTGTTCATTAATATTCATGACATCACTACCACAACATTAGAACACAATTATGTACAGACCATGACTCATCTGTGTACGACATATAGCAAATATCCGATCTGCCATTCATGGGATACAGTATGGTGTTTACAACCATTTTTGTATACAATGCACACATTCACACTACCTAAAATCATTATTATAACAAATATGAAACAAAACAGACATGTGATTTTTATATTAAGCCTCACTTACTTATCAGTATGCATGAAATCACCACCAAAAACATTAAGGCATCTGCAGACCATGAGCTATCTGTGGGTGTACCACACATGACGTGAATCCAGTTCATAGTTTTTAAAACATCGTGTTCACAAGGGTTTTGTTTACAAAATCATATTAAACCACATCCACTATGCATATTAATGAAATTCAACGTTTTTACATTATGAACATGTACACACCACCTAACATCTTAATTATACCAAACATGAAACAAAACAGACATGCGGCTGGTAAAATATGAAAAATTCAAGATTTTTACATTAAGCCCCGCCTACCTATTATTATGCATGCCATCATCACAAACAATAGGGCACATTTACGATCCATGGGCTATATGTGTACCACATATGAAATGAATCTAGTGTATCGTTCTTGAGATATTGCGTTTACAAGCTGACCGTTACAAACACACACATACACACACACACACACACACACACACATACATGTGTAGATCCTACAACTCATGACCAAAGCGTAATTCTATACAACTGGTGACCGATCAATATACAACACACATATGGGATGGCGATATTAGGAATTAGGTTACATTCGTATTTTTGATTTATCCTATCTCTAACAGGTGACATGTACCGAAATGCAAAAATACTGAACTAGAGTAGGGTTTTAGTCATAATAGTTTTAAGAACAGCCATTTTTAGAACTAAAAACGACCGAGGACGTCATCGGTTGTGTGCGTGTTATCGCTTTGAAGGTGTGTAAACATACAAATGTCATCAGTTGGTGGGTTTAAACCCACCCACACACATCCACACACACACACACATACACACGCCATCATTTCCGCATAGGTTCTTGATGCTATCAAATCGGAACCAAAAATTACTATACAAAGGATATAAATAGATGTAAGGGGAAGTTTCCCCTTGCACCCATAATTCCGCCTATGCCACTGCTTTACAGCTGCTTCCTTGAATATCGAAAAACGTATGTGTCACTGTAGATTTCTACCTTTATTCGTTTCTAACTTTTCTTTAAAAACAAAAAAATCGAAAATGTAGAGCTCAGATGGTGATGTACAGTTCGGATGGTGATGTACAGCTCGATGGTGATGTACAGCTCGGATGGTGATGTACAGCTCGGATGGTGATGTACAGCTCGGATGGTGATGTACAGCTCGGATGGTGATGTACAGATCGGATGGAGATGTACAGCTCCGATGGTGATGTACAGCTCGGATGGTGATGTACAGCTCGGATGGTGATGTACAGCTCGGATAGTGATGTACAGCTCGGATGGTGATGTACAGCTCGGATGGTGATGTGCAACTCGGATGGTGATGTACAGCTCGGATGGTGATGTACAGCTCGGATGGTGATGTACAGCTCGGATGGTGATGTACAACTCGGATAGTGATGTACAGCTCGGATGGTGATGTACAGCTCGGATGGTGATGTACAGCTCAGATGGTGATGTACAGCTCGGATGGTGATGTACAGCCCGGATGGTGATGTACAGCTCGGATGGTGGTGATGTACAGCTCGGATGGTGATGCACAGCTCTGATGGTGATGTGCAGCTTGGATGGAGATGTACAGCTCGGATGGTGTTGTGCAGCTCGGATGGTGATATACAGCTCGGATGGGGATGTACAGCTCGGATGGTGATGTACAGCTCGGATGGCGATGTACAGCTCGGATGGCGATGTACAGCTCGAATGGTGATGTACAGCTCGGATGGTGATGTACAGCTCAGATGGTGATGTACAGCTCGGGTGGTGATGTACAGCTCGGATGGTGATGTACAGCTCGGATGGTGATGTACAGCTCGGATGGTGGTGTACAGCTCGGATGGTGACGTACAGTTCGGATGGTGATGTACAGCTCGGATGGTGATGTACAGATCGGATGGAGATGTACAGCTCCGATGGTGATGTACAGCTCGGATGGTGATGTACAGCTCGGATGGTGATGTACAGCTCGGATAGTGATGTACAGCTCGGATGGTGATGTACAGCTCGGATGGTGATGTGCAACTCGGATGGTGATGTACAGCTCGGATGGTGATGTACAGCTCGGATGGTGATGTACAGCTCGGATGGTGATGTACAACTCGGATAGTGATGTACAGCTCGGATGGTGATGTACAGCTCGGATGGTGATGTACAGCTCAGATGGTGATGTACAGCTCGGATGGTGATGTACAGCCCGGATGGTGATGTACAGCTCGGATGGTGGTGATGTACAGCTCGGATGGTGATGCACAGCTATGATGGTGATGTGCAGCTTGGATGGAGATGTACAGCTCGGATGGTGTTGTACAGCTCGGATGGTGATATACAGCTCGGATGGGGATGTACAGCTCGGATGGTGATGTACAGCTCGGATGGCGATGTACAGCTCGGATGGCGATGTACAGCTCGGATGGTGATGTACAGCTCGGATAATTATTTACAGCTCGGATGGCGATGCACAGCTTGGATGGCGATGTACAGCTCGGATGGCGATGTACAGCTCATCCTTACATTTTTAGCAATTGTCAATGTATTTTAAAGAAAACTTTAGCATGTGTACTATTTTATTCAGGTGGAATACCCTGAACAAATTTGCTACTTTCCTGACATATGCCATGGTTTTTAAACCATAAATCGCAGAACAAAATATGATAGAATACACAAAGACTTTTTAAGGAATCTGAGGCTGTGACGTCACAACTTGTCTTATTTCCGTCGTTTCTACACAAACGATCCAAACAAATTGTAAATTTAAATATCTCTTTAACAAAATCAGATCTTTGAATAGTTTCTTTACCATTTTGTTTCGTTTGAAGTATAAAGTCATCAGTCATAAGCTGGACTTGCTTTACCCCTGAACTAATCCTTTATAACCTACATTTCACGGAAAGATAAAATGTTATCGTTGCTCAAACCAGACATATAGATATATATCCGGGGACAAGACAAACAAAACTCAAAACGACAGCAAATAGAACTGCGAAGATAGGATTGCAAGGTCTACCACACGTTTACCGGCCAAATATAAATTGAAAATCGGCCAAATTGGGCAATAAAACATCCAAATCAGTTTCCAATAGACTGAATCATTGACTGAATCATCGACTTAATCATCGACTTAATCATCGACTGAATCATCGATCACATATATATAATATATATATATATATATATATATATATATATATATATATATATATATATATATATATATATATATATATATATATATATATATATATACATATATATATATATATATATATATATATATATATATATATATATATATATATATATATATATATATATATATATATACATATATATATATATATATATATATATATATATATATATATATATATATATATATATATATATATATATATATATATATATATATATATATATATATATATATATATATATATATATATATATACTTATATATATATATATATATATATATATATATATATATATATATATATATATATATATATATATATATATATATATATATATATATATATATATATATATATATATATACATACATATATATATATATATATATATATATATATATATATATATATATATATATATACATATATATATATATATATATATATATATATATATATATATATATATATATATATATATATATATATATATATATATATATATATATATATATATATATATATATATATATATATATATATATATATATATATATATATATATATATATATATATATATATATATATATATATATATATATATATATATATATATATATATATATATATATATATATATATATATATATATATATACTTATATATATGTATATATATATACATATATATATATATATATATATATATATATATATATATATATATATATATATATATATATATATATATATATATATATATATATATATATATATATATATATATATATATATATATATATATATATATATATATATATATATATATATATATATATATATATATATATATATATATGGTGATTCTTGTGGTACCCCCTTGATCAGATAGCCTCGATATATTAAGATACAAGACAACTTGAATGTTAGCTGGTCAAGTTATTTATATATATATATATATATATATATATATATATATATATATATATATATATATATATATATATATATATATATATATATATATATATATATATATATATATATATATATATATATATATATATATATATATATATATATATATATATATATATATATATATATATATATATATATATATATATATATATATATATATATATATATATATATATATGGTGATTCCTTGTGGTACCCCCTTGATCAGATAGCCTCGATATATTAAGATACAAGACAACTTGAATGTTAGCTGGTCAAGTGCATGATTCTTCCCTAATTCATTCATCAACTGCATTTATCCACGTGTGCAACAAAGAAGCATAACAATGGAACGAAAGCTTAAGACTACTTAAGGAACTAAAGGAATGTGACTTAAAAGCTAAGAGTTAAAGGACTATCAACGTTGGTATGGTTTAGTCTGTTACACTTCTATGGTTTATTTAATAAGTTGGCCTTTGTGTGGGGTAGGGGAGTGGGGGAGGAGAGTGGGGTGGAGGAGGGGAGTGGGGGGTGGGGGTGGGAGGTGATTAGATAGTTGTCTGGCCTTAAAATATCTTATTTGGCTTATCAATTTTGGCCTTACCTCAAAATGATGGAGAACAAAAACAGAAAAAGAAATAAAAATATTAATTTTCTGATGACGTTCGGGCTTAGTTACGTACTTACATTTTTTGCCTTTCAGTACATTTTATCCCTCACAGAAAATCCCCTGGACCCGCCAGTGCCACTTTTGAATTATAAATATTTGAAATTTTCTTAACTTGACTGATTTGGCGTTTTTTTCTTGAGACGATCAACAGTATACCTTGAAGTCTGAATGACAGATCACAATTCAAAAACACAATGGTAAAAAACTAAATATTTGATTGTGTTCGGTTTTTAGACAAAGAACTTAAAAGATTCAATAATGGTATATGGACAGGTAGCAACAACGTGAACTTAAACGAGTTAATAGTACACTAAAAACATTACAAACGGCAAAACGTCCCATCATAATCGGTTACCAATTGTCCATTTTACAGTATCTTAAAGGTTAGATATAATTGTAAATTGCGCAACATTTTGTGACCTCAGAATAAGACACAACTTGAAAATTGTTCATATCAAGTTATTTTTTTTCGGCCCTTCCCCCAAATATTTTGAATGGGAGGCGTTAGCTGTAGTGAACAGGAAATTGGATATCATTATGACTTTGACCTGTTCATTATTCAGAGTAGCAGTAGAAGGCAAATTGAAAACCCTTGATTTGGGAAACTTTGAAATAGAAGGAATTATTTCATTTTACAGTTTTATAGCTGTTCATACATCATCACGTTTGCACATGCTGAAAACTACTGTTCTGTTCAGAATGGTAATATGCATTTGCAGGGTAATTCTACCTGATCATATACATACATGTAAGTATGCTAAAACCTGTTTATAAAATATGGGCAGATCGCGGCAAAATTAGCTAAATTGATTTAAAGTCCACCAAACCACATGGCTGCATGAAGAAAGCAGCAAACTTAATCAAAATCGGCGGCCATTTGACAGCTTTTAAAGACGTTTGTTCAAGTGTTTGTGTTACTATTCAGCTATTGTGATGTATGAACAGGATATAAGTCTCTATTCTCTTATGTAAATACATTATCTTGAACCCTCTGCCATTTCTATTTGAAAAAACAAAGATAATTTTGATAAAGAGGATTCGGTTTTAAATACCCCACACAACTTCAAGCTTCAGAAGGCATTTTGAACATTCTTAAGGTCTGAACTAACAGACTAACAGACTAAAGGGAAGAAATATAAAGAAAACAAAAAAGCATTTTGAGGTGTTTTCCTGTTCATACATCACATTTTTTCAATATATTAAAAAAAACCAAACTTTGAATACTAATAACTTGAAAACTGCTAGTCACTTGTTGAACAGAGAGCTTGTATACCTGTCCATAGACCTTTAAAGTTTATGCCATGCAGAAATGCACATGCAAGACAATTGCCCAGTCTGATCTCAAATCAGCCCACTAAGCTCATCGGCCCACTTCTAACCCAATTGATTAGTCCATTTGAGACCCAGCTGAAAATCGCTGACAAAATCGACTGGGCCCATGTATGGGGAGCCCAGCTGGCTCCCAAAGTTAACCCAGCTATAGGACCCCCGTGGGCAAGGGTGTAAGAAGCTTTCGAAAATTAGGGGGGGCACCTCCTAAGTCATAAACATAATGTCCCCAGTCTGTATATAGAATTAGTGAATCCAAAAAACAAAAAAAAGGGGCATACCACCCCCCGTACATATGGGACTGATAAAGTCTGTAGATAGAATTAATAATCGACACACTACAAAAGCATATTGTCCATGACTTTTCATAGGGCAATCTTTGGCAATTAAGGACACTTTCAGAAGAATTAGTTCGATATATCAAAGAAGTACCACTTTAGAGTGGTACCTCTTTGGTTATATTTAAAAAAAGTCAGAGAACGTGCCCCGTTTCCTACTATTAGGTACTAAGTGGGCACTTTATAAAGGGATACTTTCCTAAGTGTGTGACATTCCACCAGTTCTTGCACCTTTGACAGTAATTGGGGGGTACTTTTCGAAAAAATAGGTGGGGCGTTCCACCTGACCCGCTTCATAGCCTGCTATGTATGTGGGGCCATATCAAGTTGTGAATGTTGACAGAATCCGAACGATTCGAGAAAATGACTATGGAGATTTCACAATGAACCTTTCTTAATGAAAAAGATATCTCACTGGTTTAAGATTTACCACCCTCCCCCTCCCCTCCCCCCTCCCTTCCTTTCCATCCATACATGCCTAGGTCCATTGCAATAACGCTTTGATGTTCATCGAAGTAATGGACTATGGATATTTTGCAATGAATCATTCTTATTGAAAAATCTATCTCAATAGTTCAAGATATTTCCCTCCCCACACCCCACCCTTTCCCCGCACCCCACGCACCCACCCCTTCCCCGCACCCCACGTACCCACCCCTTCCCCGCACCCCACGCACCCACCCCTTCCCCCGCACCCCACGTACCCACCCCTTCCCCGCACCCCACGTACCCACCACTTTCCCCGCAAAGTCCATTGCAATTTAAGTACGCTTTGATGATTGTCAAAGGTGACTTCCAAATTGAAGAGCATAATAACTCAATTGGGATTTTAATACTGCGGGCCGGGTTGAAGCGACTCAGATAGTTCAGTGTAGTAAACTGATACGTGCCTCGCGTCGTACTTTTAATGTACGATGTTTTCATTTTACGATAGATAATATTTACAAGAAGTAAAGTCAGTTCCAGAAGGAATAAAAGCGAAACGTGGTAAGTTAAAAACCTACCTTTTTTGTATTCGCAAAGGTGACTCTTTATCCTTACCGTAATGTGGTCTGTCATTATTTACATAGCTATCATTAGGCGCCTTCCATATTCGCTAAACATTCCAAGCCGATGAATGCACGTGTTGGCTAGAATTCGGTGTGAATAGCAAACGAACATTGCATGGATTATAGTTCAGTGGTCAAGGAAAGTTTATCTTAAGTGGAAGAAGACTTAACCAGAAACACATTAGTAAAGTCTGGAAACTTTTTGGATATCTTATTCCATTAATTGGAGATATTGAAGGTTAATGTTCTGTGGGTGGGGAGTTGCACGTCGTGTCTATGACAATGGCCTTGGTCCCCATTGTAAGTTTTGCCATGTACCCCATTTCAAAGATTCTTTCTTGAAGTATTTTCACAAATTATAAGCGGAAACAGAAAATGTTCAATGTACAAATGTAGGACTGTTTGGCTCAAAGAATAGGAATAATTTGAAGTAGATTATATGCACGCAATGCGCGGAAAACTTAATAAATTCAGTCTCTTTTAATGCGATATTTGTGTAACTTTCCTCATTGAAATGATCAGATATATAATCTAAAGCGGAAAGTGTTTCTATGTTTGAAAGGGAACGTTAATTCTTTTTAAACTTTTGAAAAATGTGTGTGGGGAGGGAGGGCGGTTCTGCCGCCGCTGAAAACATCCTCCAATAATTAGAAATAGTTGGTAAAAGAATATAAAATATTACAAAAAGTCAAGTCATAAAAGGAAAAGAAAAATTGTTATACTGTATATAAATTAACTGCTCAAATTATCCTCTTTTTCCGAATAATATGTCCTGAATTTAGTGATTTTTGCGAATCATGAGTGTATTTTTCTGCCTTCTCGGCAAATAAGAAAAAAATCGCAATAGCTTAATAAGCTTAGGAAACAAACTGATACGAAGTAGTGAAAACAAATCAAATCACATGCTGGAATAAGGATCAGAAATGAATAGACTGAGAATGTTCATTATGTAAGGGGCCACTTGAAGATTTCATCATGAAAAGCTTCCAAAAATGCTAAAATCACAGAGCTTCCGTACCCCTATCTGGACACCATCGGGGCCCCTGGACCCCATGCCAGAAAGCTCGCAGTTCGCCTCGCATCGACACTTAAAACGCACCAATATTGTTTTCTTTCCACAACCTTCATCCCCCACTTTTCACAATATATCTACGTCACTGTTTGTGGAGGAGTAAAAGACAATAAGTCAACATACATAGGTTTCATACAAGTTTCAAGTCAACATACAACATTCATAGGTTTGCTAGGCTCTGTGATATCACCAAATTTAAATAAAATTATCATACTTGATTATAATGCCTTACATATACAAAATGCTCTAAAATGGTCAAATTTTAATAGGGTTTGATGACACTTTTTGTTGTTTTCGTGGATTATAGCATATTTTTATACTTTTATGGTTTGTAGCATATTTTCCTCGTTTATAGCTTATTTTCCTGGTTTATAGCTTATTTTCCTGGTTTATAACTTATTTTCCTGGTTTGTAACTTATTCTCTTCCAATGAAGCTCAAGTTGTTGCTACATGTCCATAGATCTTTAAGAGATGTGTTACAGTGATATAATTTGTTAAGATTAAATTTCTCTTCAAAACTGTTGATAATTTATTCAATATGTACAATATATAAAATGCTAAAATCTCTGTTTTCTAAATCATTTGATATTTCAGTTAATTATATTTATTACTTAAATAAAATTGGATAGGGGGCTACAACACTTTTTGGGGGGGGGGATAATTCCTTAATAGTCCCTGTCCACTTTAAACAGAAGAATATTTACATTTTGATGTCTTTGGATGTGTAGAGGCAATATCAGCCAAACTGACCTAAAAACTGAAAACCTAATTAATATCACAATTGTGAAAATTGCTCAAGTAGAGGGTGTATCCCGTGGGTGTACACCCCCGGGCCTCTAATATTTTCTAAAAGTCAATGAAGTTTTTTTTTTAAGGGTGATAGTATGTTCAGTTACAAAGTTATGTTCTCAAGATTTTTGGTTGCAAAGTGGGGAGAATCTGAAATAGAAGATTTATGACACAAAAGAAAATAATAATTCAGTCTCAGACTGATCGCTGATTCAGATAGAAAAGGCAATCATATTTTTATCTAAAAGTATGAATAGATTATTAATGCAAATCATTTGAGAAACATTTTGAAACTTTTAGAAATGACTTATAGAGACATATTTGAGTCCTGCTGTTTCTTCTGTCATGTGCCCACCTTGTCTGTGCCCCCTGCCTGTGCCCCCCTTAAATGAAGAAATATATAAGAAGGGAATGTGGTGTCTCTGCCTGGCAGGTGCCGTCTAGATTTATTGTTCCACTTTGAGAAGAAATATATTGGAAAATAGTGCTCCTACGATGGCCTTGATTTAAATACCCTTTCTTAACTGTACGCTAAAAAGGTTACCTACTAAAACACCTATAATTCGCTTATTTTCATATCAATCAAAAAAGGGTGTTCAGATTATGAAAGAAGATAAATTTCTCTTTCTTGTGGTGGGTGTATAAGTGAAAACTTTTTAGGAGTTGAAGAATCTTCCGCAGATATGTTATTTATCTTTTAATTTTCAATGCTGAAAGTTTAAAAAAATGTTGATTCTGCCTCCCTCGGTACTCTTCAAATTACAATAGCTTTGCTTCTGATTCACGTAGACACTTCGGGTGAAATGATAATCAATTTGCAGTTGTTTAGGCTTTTGTCACATTTAACTTGTACTACTATTGATTGACTGGAACCCCCACAGATTTTCGATCTTGTAATTTTGTTGAGAGAGAGAGAGAGAGTTGAACACACAATTACAATGACGGGGGGCGTCGCCTGCGTATTCGGTTATGATAGTACAAATGCTATCACGAAACGCTTAATACGACCCGGACGAGAACACAGGTACGACGTACGGACAGGCATAACATCGACAACCAAGTCAATTTCCACGGCCTTTGATAACCAGTTGTGGTGCACTGGCTTGTCTACCCACCCCAGAATTGAACCCGGGGCCTCGTGGTCTGTAGACAAGTATGATAACCGCTACACCACTAGGTGGACAGTTTGTTGAGCATTTTTAGTGTTCAAGTGACTGTACGGCAGATACCATTGTAAGTTTGAGGGGTGTGATTTATCTTACATGTTTATTTATTTATTTATTTATTTCCGCAACATAACGTGTGGCAAATATTATAATGTACATGAAAAAATATAATACAAAGAGGTAGATGATTATATACAGAGCAGCATATATTATTAAAAGCCAGTTATCGTCTCTATAACACGGAAGTAAATAGATTTCAAGTCGTGTGTTTTGATTGGTCGAAACGCAATTGTACAATGTTCACTTACATTGACAGGCCAATCGGTATCATTTTGGAATAAAATGTACGCCGTCACATTTTAATCACGATAGATGGCCTTTAAATGGATACGCACGATTAATTGTATGTACAATTATTTACATGATAACAAATATGCGGAGGAGACCTGGAGGAAGCAGTGCTCATTTGAATTCCAGGCCACCCAATAGATGCTGTTGATGTATATGGTCATGCAGTTTGCTAGTACAGTATGTACAGGTAGTGCAGGTCTTAAAGTTAAAAACTCCATAACAGGTGAACTCCCTGTATGCTCTAGCGAAATACAGTACACACAATTTGATAAAAACTTCACCGTTGGTTCCGATCGCCCCCTTTGTGTAAATGGATGAGTCCAAAAATCATTTCGCTGCTTTACACAAATTTCGGTTGACGGTGTGATAGTAAATTTTGTCCCCCCCCCCCCCCCTCCCTACCCCTGTAAATTTGGCCCCCGGTCCTTATTTCCTAAGGAATGTCTAGTGAATTTGGCCCCCTCCGGACTGATTTTATTAGGTAAATTACTGGTGTCTGTACGGTTCCTTCAATTGATTTTGTGAACTAAAGTAATAAGTTTAAACCGAAGTTACTTAATTGATGTACGGAATACAGCGCTGCTGTACTCGTAGAATTTGCCCACGAACAGAAAATGACTTCCAGTAAGCACTTCAGTAAAAAAGAAATATAATATTTTCTTCGATCTGGGCAGTACCCATCGAGATACACCAAAGAGAAAAACAATTACTGTGAAGGGAGAATAAGGGCTTTTTCTTGCAAAAGGGGGACAAGTTGTTGTCTCGTCCGTTGAGAATTTTCTAGGAAAGAAGGGCCGGGGGCCCAAATTTCCTAGCGGACCGTTTTTACTATCAAGGGGACCCAATTTACTGGATGGCTACGGCTTAATTGTCTGGGGGCCCACATTTCCTATGAAAATTAGGGCCGGGGGCCAAAATCTACCGAGGGAGGGGGCTAAATTTACTTTTACAACGGCATTACCCATAAAAACCAGAGCTGGGCTACATGGGCGTTGTGCTATTGAAGATTATTATGAAGGAGTGTTTTAAGCCATCATTTTCCAATATGATTCTGGTTGATTGGCTGAAATCGGCACAGATATATCCTATTTGTGATGCGTTAGCAGCTTTACTCAAGATAGCCTTTCTTAGGCCTACAAACTCAACATGCTGGAATAAATTTTCCTATTAGCAACATTTTGCCTAACTTAATATTCGTTAAGTTTCAGAACAAAATTTGGCATCCTGATGACAATTAAATTGTAACAATTATTGTGTTGTTGCTTTGCTCGTGTTTGGTTTGGGTCTCTTTTCAGTGTTAGTATCTAATACGCAGTGTGGATCAGTCACTTTATAGAAAGTTTTAATCCAATTTTTGCTAGTAACATTCTTTGTAATTTCTTATTACATCTTTTAGCACTTTTTCAACATCACCTTGTCCTCTTAGCTCAATCCATTTATACTGCTTTTAAACTTTAATCAGTCCCACTCTCTCATTCGGTAAAATGTATTTTTGAGCTTTTTAATCACTGTTTTGTTCAGTATGTACTTAAAGTGCACAATGGTGTAATTTGTAAAACTTATTGAATTGTTGAAAATCTGTCCTGGTCTCACCCATACTATACACATAGAGAGTCTGATGCTGGAAGGATAGTGCAAATAATAGAGGCAGATGTACAAATACTCCTGTGACAAATGGACGGTGTTCTCATTTATCTCAGGATCGTGAATCCTGACCTGACGATAACCTTGCTCTTTGATTGTACAAATAACAATGTCACACGTTCTTATGACTGTACGAGAGCAAGCTCACAATCAGACCCTCTGCAGGTGATCAGGGGTTGAAATTTAATAATTCGCCGCCGTTCCACGGAACAGTACTTTATTAAATGATACTATTCCAGATCAGAATTCACTGTTCCAACTATTTTGCCGATAACAGGACAAATTCCTTTGCTCAAAATGGGCTTAATTTTATTGGTTAATATGTGCTAATATTAATATGTATGTCGGGTATTGGTATTTACAGGATGCACAGTATCCAACAAGCAGCTTTGCATAATGTGTATTCATGATTGATTGTGCTGGCAATTGCATGCAAGGTGGTAAAGGCTTTTTCTTACAGAAAGAAATTATTTTCATGATAATATTGTTTTACAACATGCGTTTCTTGTAGCAAAAACAAGTTAGTGATCATTGATGCCACATGCCTGTGAAAAGAACACTATTCTCACAGGTACAGTGATGTTTAAAATTCACTGTAGGCTGCATAAAAAGCACAGTTCTCGGAACAGCAGAACAGTGGCAAATTTTACCCCTCAGCTGATCTGAGCGTGGAGCATAACTAAACGTGAAGTCAAAATTGTCTTCATTTTCAAGAATTTTTCATCAATTTGGGGAAAATTTTCTTCATTTTGGGGAAATTTTCGGGCCTTTTTCTTCAAATTTTCAGTGAATTGTTTGTCAATTTGAATTGTTTGTCAATTTAAGAAAATATGATCCATTTTGGTGCAATTTACTTTGATTTTCGGGCAATTTTTCTTCATTTTTTTTGCATGTTTTTTTATTTTCGTGAATTTTTGTCATTATTGGGAACTCTCCTTCAAATTTTGTGAATTGCCCGACAATTCTTGGAAAAGTTTGCTCAATTTTGGGCAATTCTTTTTCATTTTTGAGGAAATGTTTGTCAATTTCTAGGAAATTGTATTGATTTTCGTGCACTTTCCTTAAAATTTCAGTGAATTGTTTGACAATTTTAAGTAAATTTCCTATATTTCAGACATTTTCTAAAGATTTAAAAAAATGAATGACAAATTTTAGGAATAATGCTCCTAAATTTCCTAAAAGTTCATTTTTGCGAAATATCCTTCGGTTTTCGGAAATTTCATTCATTTTTGGTCACTTTTTTTAAATTTCTTTCAACTGTTTGTCAATTTTAGGAAATTTTGTTTATTTTTTGCAATTTTCAGGAAATGAACATTACTTTTAGGCAATTTTTTTGATTTTGGGGAAATGTTTGGTTATTTTCTTTTAATTTTCATAGAATTTTACCAAATTTTGCTACAATTTTTTGTTAATAATTTCCCAATTCTAACTCCCATACGGGAAAACCAGGAAGGTGAAATTCTCTTAGGTCACATTTTTTTTCACATCAGCAAAAATTGGGGGATAAGCCGCCTCCCCATCCAGCCCCACATATCTGTGGTCCCTGATGGTAGACTTAGTGGTGTAATGTAAAACATAAATAAACAAGGGGGCACTTCTTGGAGTAAGTGAAACAAAATTAGGTGGGGAACTGGAGAATTCATTCAATTACATATGATGTAATCTTTCTGCATCTCAACAAGAGCAGATCCAAAGGGGTTCAGACATCTCCCCCCCCCCCTTCTTTTTGGAATTTCACCAATACACTTCTAATATACTAAAGCCATACATTGTTATGACTTGACCTTGATTCCAAGGCTTGGACACCCCACCCCCTCCCCCTTTTTTTTTAAATTTTGGATTTCCATGTTCAAGTTGATAAATACAACATTTTGTGCAAATCTGATGATGTTTGAGCACATTCCTCTACACCCATGAAAAATTCCAGCAATATTTAATTCTTAACTCCTCCCCAAAAAAATCTACTTAAAATCACCAGCTCCTATCAAAATCCAGTCATTACTTTTGAGGTATGATGATGATCCATTCAAAGCCTAAAATATGACCTCTCCAACTTTGCTGGCAGAGGTTTGATTAGTGGCGGCGATTTCTTTTTTTTTATTGGAGGGGGTGGGACATGTACCCCCGGGATCGCCGCCTATGGGTACGATTTTGGACTGATGGATGTTTTTGACACAAAAAGTGTTATTGCTCATTAGTTCCATCCCTCCATCCCACTCAGGGCCGTAATTCTCTTCACAAAGTAGTACCCAACATTTTCTTTACAAAGTAGGTGAACAGTGTTTTTCCAAACATTATATATTTTTCATTCTGCAGGATATTAAGGGTCAAGTCCCCTCGCTCCCCCCCCTTCCCGAAATTATGGCCCTGATTCCATTTGCGTTCTTACCCTACTGTTTCTTGATTCCCAGTTGACATCATAAAACGTACCTTCTTCTTTACCTTCACTCCCCTCCCTCCCCCAACACACACCCCTTACCCTTTCACCTGCAGATGTCCTTGTCAATATGAACATACAGGATCTGTATAACTTGATGTTTATACATTATCTCACACAGTTATTGTTACATTTTCGGTATATAAGGTCAAGTATTAGCTAAAATAATATTGAAATGAAAGCAAATACAGTCAATGTAAATAAACACATTAATGATCTCTTCCAGAAAACAACAATAATAATGTACATATTACATTATGTAGAATATTAAGGATGAGAGATCTGTAAAATAGTTCATCTAGGGAAAAGTGGGGATTATCTGAATCTGAATGGATAAGTGGTATTTGAAGACTAAAATACAAGACAACAAAGACTACCTAACCACCAAGAGAAACATTATTTCTTTCATTAGTCTTTAAAGTGATACCTTCGTTGGTCTTTGAAGTGATACCTTCGTTGGTTTTTGAATTGATACCTTCGTTGGTCTTTCAAGTGATACCTTCGTTGGTCTTTCACGTGATACCTTCGTTGGTCTTTCAAGTGATACCTTCGTTGGTCTTTCAAGTGATACCTTCGTTAGTTTTTAAAGTGATACCTTCGTTGGTCTTTCAAGTGATACCTTCGTTGGTCTTTCAAGTGATACCTTCGTTGGTCTTTCAAGTGATACCTTCGTTGGTCTTTCAAGTGATACCTTCGTTGGTCTTTCAAGTGATACCTTCGTTGATCTTTCAAGTGATACCTTCGTTGGTCTTTGAAGCAGCACCGGGTGTAGATGGGCTGATCTACATGATGTAATGGAAAACTTTGTTCTTTTCAACAATTCAAGCTTTGTCCTCAACTAATGTTGGTCCCTGGATCTCCCATGCACCCATGGTATGGTCCCTGGACTGGCCCCTGGACTGGCCTCCTGGACCTCCCATGCACCCATGGTGTGGCCCTCGAACCTTGCATGACCCATAGTGTGTCCCGGACTTCCCATGCACCCAAGGTGTGACCCAGACCTCTCATGCACCCGTGATGAGACGCGGGCCTCCAATGCAAACATGGTGTGACCCTGGACCTCCTATGGTGTCTCCATGCCCCCATGGTGTGGACACTGGGCTTCCCATGCATCCATGGTGTTACCTTTAAGCCTCCCATATGCATTCATGTTGTGGCCCCTGCACTTCCCATGGTATGACCCTGGACCTCCTATGCACCCATAGTATGGCTCTAGACCTCCCATGCATCCGTGGTGTGGCCCAGACCTCCTATGCACTCATAGTGTGTTCTAGCAATCCCATGCTCACATGGTGGGACAAAACTCTTTTTTCTGATGGATTCTTGTGCCCCTTCTTTTTTTTTCACAATAACCCATGCACCCATGGTATGGCCCTGGACCTCCTATGCACCCGTGGTATTGCCCAGATCTCCCATGCACTCATGGTGTGGCCCATAGACCTCCCATGCATCTAGACATCCCATGGTGGGACATACATTTTTTTCTGGTGGATTCTTGTGTCCCTTCGTTTCTCATAATGACCCATGCACCCATGGTGTGGCCCTTATACCTCCTTTGCACCTGTGGTGTAGCCCCTAGACCTCCCATGCAGCCATTGTGGGACATGAATCTTTTCCTGGCAGATTCTTGTGCCTCTTTTTTTCTCTAATGATGCCACTCCTTCTGTTATATTGGACACTAAAGATCCACTCTTTCATTCCGCACTGTAATCAACTTATTTTGCTTGCTGTTATCTAACCATGCACCCTGTTTGTATCACACTTCATGAATATATAATGTATTACCATGCTTATATAGTAACTAACTTTCGATCCGTTGTGCTCCAATTATGTAAAAAGCAACGCTTCTGGCGTATACACCGGAGATTGCTTCAGAAATATTTGCGAATGAGGGTGTGGAAAATTTCCTACGATGCCACCTGCCCTGGCATTGATTTACTTTGAAGACAGCTCCCATGTGATATATTTTCATTAATTCCAGTCGGAGTAGCATTTGAAGCGAAAAATGATTTGACAGGAATATTGTGAGTATATGCAAGGTATTTAGATCTGGTTGTTTGGTATGATGAATGCTGTCG